>MRSU01005005.1:0-14814 GCA_008369845.1 Trichomonas gallinae | reverse complement strand
GAAAATGCTATTTTTACGCTAAAAAAACGACGTTAGACGGGTTTGCACAGCGTTCGACGGGTTTTTAGGGTGACTGTATAATCGTTCACTCATTGATGGTAAATTCCGATTTGTTCGTCTCATCCGAATTTGGTGGCAAGGGCAATCATAATAGTGTAATCTCAGACGATTCTAAACTTATCCAACTCCTTCTTGCATTTCATGGAATAGATGTAAATGCAAAAGAAAAATATCAAAGGACAGCTCTACATTTGACTGCAGCAGGCAATCATTATGAGATTGTGAAGCTCCTTCTCATAGTTCCTGGAATAGATGCCAACGCAAAAGATGTAAACAAATTTACAACTTTGATGATTGCGCCATATCATGGTCATTATGAAATTGCCAAATTGCTCCTTACAGTTCTAAGAGTAGATGCCAACACAAAAAATATTAACAAAGTAACAGCTTTGATTTTGGCTTCAGTAAGAAGTGAAAGTGAAGTTGTTAAACTCCTTCTCACAGCTGGAATTGAAGTCAATGATCTCGAGATCAAATAATCCCAATTGATTCTATACAAGAATAAACTTGAACTATTATTATCATCAATATTTTATAAATAATCGAATATTTTGTTTTAGTTAAAAACCATTTGTCTTATATACGGAGGAGATAATTTGTGCATCCAATGATTGTAAAAAGGCCGAATTTTTTTTGGAGATTCCAACTTAACTTACATACAAATTGATCCAAGATGAAATGATTCATTTTTTTTTTTTCAAAGCAATGAAATCAGATATATTTTCAATGCTTTGCAATGCTCATGATATACGATAGAATAACTTTTTTTTGCATCTTTTTTTGCCTTGCTAAAATTTTGGTTTCGGAAAAGCAGCTGTTGAAAGCATGCAAAACTTGGTTCATCTTTTGATCAAATGCTTTTACATATAGCCATCTTTTAATAATTATGGTCATAAAATAGATTGAAATTTTGATTAAAGTGAAAATAACATTTTTTCTCATTTTGCATACAAATAATTGCATATCCATTGGAAATTAGCCCTTTATCAATTGTCAAATCTTGAAATTAGCATTGATTTTATAATTCGACAACCATTGCCTTGACAAGAGCATATTATAATGTTAAAAATGAAATTTACATACATATCTCATTACATTTTAGATATTTTTAACTGTGGAACAGCTGAATTATTTTTCGAAATCTGAAAATCAGGTATTTATCAAACGATAATATGATAAATATTCTAGGTAATATTATGGTTGATATTATATCAACGCTGTGAAATCTAAATAAGATATAGAAACAAATTTGTCGAAAGAATGATCATAATGACCATATTTTTAATTGAAAAACGAAATATGTACTACATAAATAAGATGAACATTCAAGACATTTTGCATAAAAATCATTCTTTAAAAATATGCTAATGCATCCAATAAGATTTAGTTCCTTTGATAGTAATTTTCTACTACATTAAGAATTTTCAAGCTAGAAAATAATCATTTACTATACTTCATGTCAAGAAATTTGCAGTTTTTGTTTGCGCCTTTCCGAATTGAACTCCTTTACGCAAATAAAAGCGTTTAAATGCGGGCAAAATAGATAATGGATTATCACAAAGAATCTGAAGTCTGAAAGAACATAAAGAGAAAATTACGCAGTATCAACATATATAATCAAAAATCCAAAAACTACCAAAAGTATAAATAAACTTTTGAAATAACCGGTGTCTTTCAAATATTTTTCCGATATTCTTAACAATTTTTTGCTTTTGAGATGATGTCGATCGTTGCGGAAAAGATATATTGCTATATGGACTGTATAGACATCATATATTCAAAAATTACTTAATTTCAACAGAACATTTTTGAAAAAATTTCAAACTAATCAAAATTTTGATGTATTTTGCGCCTGTGTTATATAATAAACCAAAACAATGGACTGTTAGCGGTTAAATATTTTCAATAAATTAATCGCAGCAAATTTCAATGTGATTCAATTTTGAACAACCAATTCAAAATCAGGATTTTGGTATGATATCAGATATGTTAGATATATAAAATTATCAAAATTATTATTTGTTTGATAGGAATTTCAAAGGTATTTTTTTCTATTATCTCAATTTTTCAAAAATTCATAATACTATTTATGCAATTATCTATCCATAAAGATATAATGCTCGTAAATTTTTTTGCTTCAAAATAATTCTTTTTGATTATTCATTATATAACTTACCAAGTTAATATTTGATTTTTTGAAACAATGAGATAACTATTCAAATTTTAAAAAGACTTTTTTTAATTTTTTTTCTTTGTTCCGCTCTTTACAAATAGAATTTTCACTCGAAAAAATATGCTCCAATATATAATTATAATAGCTTTGTCACTATCATTTTATGAGTAATTGAATTTTCAATTAAGAAATCACAAATCAATATGAATCCAAGTGAGACTGCGTACTTTAAAGCTCAAGACATAGAATACTTAGAGTACATTGCTAAAGGGACATTTGGTGAAGTGTATAGAGTCCATTCCAACAAATATAAAAGAGATTTCGCTTTGAAGAAAATTCCCAAAGCTACATTTAAGGACTCTGAAATAGAATGCCTCAATCAGATTGATGATATGCAGATAGTTGGTCTATACCATCACTTCGTTTTCGATGGAAGTGTTTATATGCTTATGGAATATTGCACATCAGATTTATCCAAGTTTTTGGGCAAATGCGAGCCACCGAAAGGCTACAAGCTCCACAACTACGTGTCTGGTGTTATCAAAGCTGTTAAGGCCTGCCATGATAGAAACATTGCTCACTGCGACATTAAACCGTCAAACTTTTTCGTTGATGTTTACGGAAGGATAAAAATAGGCGATTTTGGTCTTTCAACTATATTCAGGGATAAACCTACAGCATCATGCATCAAGGGAACCCCATTGTTTATGGCCCCAGAGATCATGTTGCCTTATGAATACAATCCGATTCATGCTGATATATGGGCAATGGGATGTACTTTGTTCATCATTGCAACAGGTAAGCTTCCATTCAGAGGCCAATCAACAGGAGATCTCGTGAATAAGATAGAAAAAGGAATTTATGATTCTTTTGAGATAGAAGACGAAGATTTAAGGGCTTTGATTGGTCGTTGCCTGGAGGTGAATCCAAAAGATCGTGCAAATGTTAATGAATTGCTCCACATGAAGTATTTCACAAAATTTGAACAAAAAGTTGGTTTTCCTTTGTATTCCAAGAATTGTATCAGGAGCCAGTTCATTATTAAGCCAACTCCACATAATTTTACACCATTTGGAAAAAGATATACAACAACAATGAAAAGAGTGAAAACATTTCCACGGGTTCAGGCTTTTAAGAACTTTGAATGAGATCTTTCATTTAATTGTTTGTTTATTTTGTCAAATTATATTCCGGTATATTGAATTTTATTTTTTTCATTCTTGACCTCTGCTATCCATGTATATAAATGTGGAGGTTGTGTCTTTAAGCAGCATTGATGCTACCAAATCTTCAAATCGTTATTTTGAACACATTTTTTATTCATTTAAGAAGCGTGCTTTCTTTTATGACTCTCTTTAAGCCAATATCAGTACACCAATGCGTGATATAGGATATGACCTTAATGTGATATTCTAAGTGAGCTATACAGATAAAAGTGATTATCATTTTCCCGGAATGATTTATAATTGGATGGAAGAAACCAAGATTTCCAACTTTTAATTTATATAATAATTCATACAAATGGTTATTCAATTCTGATCGTGGATCTTTAGATGTAGAAGATTCATACATAGATCGAATTAATAATTATACTGTTTTAAATGCATCAAATGCACAAGTTAAATCAACAGTTGATGAATTGTATAATGAGATTTATATAAGAACGTTATATGATAGGTATTGAGAGGTATTGTGATAGATGTGCTAAATATAATTACTAACATGTTATTTTAGAAGTCAGTATTCACAAATTTAGTTTTTTTCCAAAGATATTTGGATAAGAAAAGTTACATGAATATTTTAGCATGTACATCATAGAGGTATTCATTTTTGTCATATCCCCTTTTGGATATATCAATATAGTATTATTTGGCCTTTGCATCATTAGAATTAGCAATGTTTTAGAAAAGAATTTGTAATCATCTTAAGAATTTGACAATTGTCAGATCTGACGCTTTACATTTGACAATCGTTAGTATATTTTTTTATGAAATGGGGGAATATCTCCATGATGTTCCCATATCTTTTCCTTTCAAACCATATCCACTCCAGGAGGCCTACATGTCTAAGGTCATTCAGGCGTGTGATACTGGAAATTATGCAATCTTAGAATCTCCTACTGGTACTGGTAAGACGTTATCATTGCTATGCTCAGTATTATCATGGAGAAAGCACAGAAATACTGCAAATAAGATTGTATACTCTTCAAGAACCCATTCACAATTATCAAACGTAATAAAAGAGCTAAAACGAACGGTATTCCAGCCCACTACATCAATTATAGCATCAAGAACATACTTATGCCTGCTTGATAACATCAAAAAAATGGAATCGTCAGCGCAATCGAGAAAGTGCAGAGAATTACGACAAAGAAAGCAATGCATATACGATAATGAGTCCAAAATAGAGCAAGTCTCTAAAAAACTATTAAATCAACTTTTCGACATTGACACTTTTGTTGACTTTTGCAGAAATGAAGTCGTTTGTCCTTTTTACGCTTCTCAGATGAATGTTAAAAGCGCAGATTTCATTTTATCCCCTTACACATATATAGCAGACCCTATCTCAAGAAATTCCTTACCTTCCACTGTTTTCAACCAATCTATCTTAATATTCGATGAAGCACATAACTTCCCTGAACAATGCTGCGATTATTTTTCCCTTTCAGTTCCCTTCAGCAAATTTTACTCAATCAAAAGTTTTCTAACTCGCCAGCAGCCTAGTTTTGTTGGAGAAGTCGTTTTGTTTGGCTTAACATCATTAGAATTAGCTATAGAAGTTATGACCTTGCTATGCAATGAAATAGAAATATTAAGGAGAGAAATAAGAGACAATTTTTTGATGAAAGATGCAAAATTTATTTACGATTTATTCGAGCGATGCAGGATTGATTATAGAACTGTTGGACCGCTAAGGAGACTGTTTAATGCTTATATTGATAACCCTGTTTTATATAATTTATCTCAATATGAACAAGATGGGTTGGATTTGACCGTACAACTTTTTCATTATTTATTTCCTGAAAACAGAAGAGATGAAAATTACGTTAACGAATTTTATACAATTGTTTTAACGCGTGATTTTTGCTTGAATATGTATTGCTTTACTCCATCTAAAGCGTTCAAGGAGATTGTTAATCTTAAGCCACGAACAATTATATTGACAAGCGGAACATTAGCTCCATTAGAAACTTTTGCTTCTTCTTTCGGTGTTGATTTTCCAATAATTCTCGAAAATCCGCATATAGCCAAGCCTGAGCAATTAGTTGTTATTTGCTGCGGAGAAGGTCCAAATGGATCCAGTCTTAATTTTACTTTTGCAAATAGAGGAGACGAAAGACAAAAAGCTGAATTAGTTGCTGCATTGCAGAAATTTTTCAATCTGTCCCCACATGGTTCATTAGTTTTCTTCCCCAGTTTTTCTGCATTAAGCGAATTCAATCCTCATTCTATAGAAACAAAAAAGAGAATTTTAGTTGAGCCGAGAACTTTCGGAGATTTCGCAAGCATCGTAAATCAGTTTAAGGAAAGCGCAGTTAAAGAAGATGGCTCGGCATTATTTGCTGTTTGTCGAGGAAAAATGAGTGAAGGCATAGATTTCAGCGATGAGTTTGCTAGATCTGTTGTTGTCGTTGGCATTCCTTTTCCGAACATGAAAGACCCGAAGGTTTCTATGAAGAAACAGTTCTACGAAAACAAACAGAGAGGAAGCGGAATGAAGTGGTACATCGACAGCGCGATGCGTGTCGTAAACCAGGCGATTGGAAGAGCGATAAGACACAAAGATGACTGGGCATGCGTTATTTTGCTTGATAATCGATACAATGGGATGAGAAATCTTCTCCCTAAATGGGTACAACCAAGCGTTTTCGTGATGGATGATTGGCGAAGCATCGAGAAAAAACTTAATGAGTTTTACGTCGAAAGGAAAACTGCACAAGAAAGTATGCAACAAGAAAATAGAAATGATCCATATCTGGACCAATTTACACGCACACAACGAACTATTCTTGTTCCTAAAGAAGTCACAAAAGCATCAGTTTGTGCACATTCGATTAAAAAGCTTCCGATTGAAGTCCAAACAAATGTTACAAAGATTTTAGGAAGATTTATGAAAACGAATAATGTTGAAGAGTTGAAAATGAACCTTTCTTCTATAGAAGATGAAAGCGCGAAGGAAATCATTCTAGAAATGATGAATGAAAAACTTAGAAAATTAATATTAGAATAATTTTGTTTGTATATATATTATTAAATAATTTTTGCTATTTTATATTGATATAGATATGATGGTGGCATTAATAGAACCACATCTGCTGAAAAATATTTAAATATAGAATTTCGTTTCCTTAAAATATAGTTTTATACTCAAATGGATATTTATCCTTTACTACATGTGAACAAATATTATAATGCTCATTCACAATTTTGGTATAAAACAAAAGAATAAATATTGAAATTTTTCTAATTTAATTATTTGTTATGTAATGCACGCCTATAAGCGCCAATCTGTATGAATATGAATTTTATGTTTAACTGTTACGAAATTATTGGTATTTTTACTTGGATATAAAAATATATCTTAGAAAAACTGAAACAATGATTGACTATGCATGTAAATTATAACAGTATGATTTTAGTATGTCTGAATGTTGATTTTTTAGGTTTAATATAAAAATGTTAAAAAATAAACTCTTAATTGCACTGAACCAAGCATATGATATGTATCTCCATCATGAGAAATCATTAGTAACATTAATTGTGATATTAAAATCGAAGTGGAAAATATCGAAAATCAAAATAATTTTGTTTTCTTGTTGATGTTGATAGAATGTACTACAATTCTTGCATAATATGGCATCAAGTATTAAAATATTGATTAAGTTATTAAAGATTTGTGAATTATTTTGAGAATTATCATTTCCATACAAAATTTAACCATATTTATTATCAGTATAACTGTATTATCTTTAATTTCCGAGGCTTGACATTTTTGAAAGACTTCTGACACTTAGAATCTAAAAACATTTGCAATGCATATCCCTACCAGTTCTTATGATTATTATTTTTATATTGGTTTTGAAAAATATTTGAATCAAATCATCATTTTGGGTATTTATATTTATTGCATTGAAACCAGTGTTTTTCAGAATCGGAATATAAAATCCACTTCAAAAAGTGAATAGTATTTTGTTAATGATAGTCATGCGAAAACATTCAAAAATCGAATAATCTTTCAAAAAAAAATTGATAACGCACTTTGACAGGTTTGATAATGTCATTGCTTTAATTCTTTTATTAATATTTATACATTTTTTGCTTATTAATACTTTGAAAGTAACAGAAATTGCCATTCAATTATCTAAAACTTTTGTATTGACTTTCAAAAAATAAACGAATTAAGTTGGGGCCATTATTTTCGAATCTAAATTTATATTCTTTTGCAGTATCATTATCTCCATCATAACGTATAATTTAGAAAAGTCATCAAGGAAAACCGGTTCTCAAAATTTGAATCATGTTTAGCCAATCAAAAACGACGAACTTATAAATCCGCTTCCGATGACCAATATTATTTGATATATATGTATAGTGATGTATATATATTATATCTTGCGCAATTTTCTTTTAAATTTTGAGAATTTTGTTATTGAGTATTTTCTCTCTCAAATTAACATCATACTTGAATATGAAAAATAAGAAATTAATCATATCATCATTTATGACCTTTTTGAATCGAAATATAATTTGAAATTTTGAATTAGAAATATTTTTAAATTAAAGAGTATGAATGCATTTATTTGTAAGGGAGTGACTAATTTAACAATGCTACAACGTAGATTTTAAACAATTTTCAAAACGGAACAAATGAATCAAAATTATAAGCATCATCAAATTCAAGGAGTGATTGCTCATATGCCGCCTCAAATATCTTATCAAATTCAGCATCTTCTAAAATATCTTTTTTCTTTTGTTTTCCATTTTTTTGTTCTTTTCTTTGTTTGCGATTCTTCCTTCTCGCAATGACTTGGTAGTGATTCCTGAGACTGTTAGCTGATCTGCCATTGAATTCAAGCGCAATTTTGCACCATCTAGTTCCATAAATTTTGTACAAATCGTCCAGTAATTCATCTTCTTCTTTCGAGAATGGCTTGTTATTCAACACAGGATCTAAGTAATTGCACCATCTATCTCTGCATTGGCGCGCCGATCTTGTTTTCATTTCATAAGCTATGACCTCCCAATCCCTAGTACCAAGTATTTTAACAAGCTTTCTCAGCCTGCAATCTTCCTCATCGCTGAACTTCATCCTCGGGAGTGTGGAACAAGACATCAGATATATTGAATTTGAACTTCTTATCGATCGCAATTGATTCAAACCGCATCGATTTTTATTTAAAAAAATTGGTAGAAAATAAAACTATCATAGGAATAAGTTCTCAACATAAATGCATAGCAATATATTTTTTTGAATAGTTCTAATTTTGTCAAGGAAAAATTGCATCATCTAATTATATCATATGACATAAACAGTCATCAGTTATGCGACCAAATAACCATTCTCTTTCAATTTTGACCATATCGATTGAGATGATTATATTCCACTGGAAGACACAGGCAGAATTATGCTAGGTAGGCTCATTAACATTGGAATCCGACTTGTTCGTTGACTTGTTCTCAATTTTATTTTAAAGTATTCGACAGATATTTGAAAAATAAAGTGTGCATGATGGTGTAATATTACTATTCTTAAATTAAAAAATTTTGATCATGGATTCTGACAGTTCTGCCAGACAGTTTTTTTTTTCATGATGATCGAAGGTTTTCATAGTGCATCATATGAATGCCTATTTGAATTCATGGAAATGATCTTCAAAAGTCACAGTTATTTCTCAAAAGTTCTCGATAATTTGTCATATAATAGTGAATTAGTTACTTTATGGAAAAAAGTTTTTTGATCAACTAAATCAGAATATAGTGGGCCTCCTTTAAAATTGCAATATATATGAGCTATACTGTGGTATTATTTGTGTTGTAATTAACAATAACCGAGATAATTGCTTTATTTTGTCACCTTGTTTTGATTCAATTTTAGCGTGAATTCATATGCAATGTGCGAAGTCAAAACAAGAGAAAGCTTCATTTATACATTGAAGATGATGTTTCAATAGTAGCAATAGTTATTTTCATATCTTCAAATGATATTGCATTAAAAATAAAAAAGAAAATGAAACTAAAATAACAATATTAATAAAAGTGCCTAATTACTTTGTTGGTGTTGTTTATTTTGGAGAAATTGATCACAAAGAAGATATTTAAAATGATTGCATTTAATCGCATGCTAATGCTGCATCACAAATCTACTACATTTTGTACAAGCCTCATCATTTTTAGCCAATTTAAATTGCTTTTTTTTCTCACATTCAATGTCTTTATTGATATTCATTAATCAAATCTCATAGACAAATCCTGATGTTGACTCTTCTTGTGAAACTTGAAATGTTTTGGTTTTCTTCATGTGAACGACTCCTTCATCAAAATGTGTGATATCATTGGATTCATTTTCCTTAGATTGTGGCGCGTGGAATTTTGTTGGAACTTCAACGAGGATGTATGACTCTGGGAGACCAAAATTAGTTCCTTACGATGTAACAGTCTATTCTCGCTGAACTTTAGCCTCGGCAGGGTAGAACAGGACATGTTTATTCAATTTGATCCCTGTTTATCGAACTTAATTGTTTGAAACCGCATCATTAACTATCAAGAATTCTTATTCAAACTTATTATCAGTCTAATTATTCTCTAATATTTTTTGTTAGAGCTGTCAAAAAACGCAAATATAATAATGACAACAAAGATTAATTATATCAAATAACTCAAAAACAATACAGCTCAATCGCGAATTTTGATCAACTTATTGAGTGATATATATTCCAGTCTATAATGACTATCACTGTAATTAGGTCGGACTATATCATATATAGTCGGGGAAAAAATCCTGTCAACAGAGGAAAAAGAGTCAATATTAGAAGCTAGAACTATATATTAATATTATTATTATAAACACTTTTGAAAACTTTATCGTTTGTTTAAATGTATTCGACGGATATTTGAATGTGATTCCTGACGATTGATTTTTATAATGAGCCATTTCCTTTTGTTTTAGCTATAATATGCAAAATTATATCCCTATATTTGATATTTCTGTGTCACAGTTTCTATGAAGTAAATTAAATATTTTATATATAGTTCATGGTCAAACAGTCAAATTTGGATATTTATAATAAAAGCATAAACTAGGGAAAAAGTTAAATTCCAAAATGATATCATAAATCATCATTATTATCTAATTCAAAGATATTAGTATTGTTTCTGTGATAATCTACAATAGAATCTAAAAATCTATGATGCATATAAAACCACTCAGAAGAGTCATCGAATGCAGAAAAATGTATTTTCATATGATAGTATTTCATAATGAAAATTACAAAACTGTCACTTTTTTGATGTGATAATTAAAGTTCGAGTATTATGTGAATGGACCGACTCCTATGATGGTGGATACACTTTCATTGGCCCAGGTGAATATTCTTCAGCCAATAATTACTACGTGAAAAACTGTTTTACGAAAAATTTTAAAAATGGAAGTTTTATTTTATCAGGTAGTGACTCTATTAGATTGTTAATTGAGAGTTCAGCATTTGAGGATGGATATTATAAAGATAGAGGTGGATCAATATCAATTACATCAGGCCAATGCGTTGAATCACAAATATGTGCAATTAATTGCTCATGTGGTGATAATTTCGGACATTTCTCACAAACTTATCTTCCAGTATCAAAAGGCTACAAAAATTATTTAAATCAAACCTCGATTTTAAAATGTGACAGTAAAGGTGGATATGGCTCATCAGTTTATCATCAAAGAGGTGATAATCTGATGAATCAAAACAATTTCACTAAATGTAATTCTTATCGTTCTGCCTATGTCAATGCCGCATCTCCCAATTTTGTAGGAATATTATCGTATTGTCACTTTTCAACAAACACAGGTTATGATCTTGCATGCGATCAATATAATTTTAGATACACTCATCATTGTAATTTTGTAAAAAATGACTGCACATATTTAATTCAAACTCAAGGTGATTGTCAATTAAAAGTTGAAGATTGTATTTTTATAGATAACCTTATTATGTCTGCTATATTTTCTATGAGCCCTGGACAGATAACAGCTATCCATTGCTATTGTTCGAATGTAAATAATACATATGGTAGTGCAACAATAAAAGATATTTCTACTAAACCATTCTATAATATATTAAGTTTATACAGCACAGAACGGTGCCCAACAATGATTTTCAAACTTCATTTTGAAGAAGAGGATTGTTATTCTGATTTCATTGCAGCAGATGTTGCAAAAGTTTCCATCCAAGTATTTGTATCCACCCTAATGTAACTAATTATCATGAAGTTGTCAAATCCTGTCTCTTAGTTCCTGGAATTAATTCAAAACATGTAAAAAAACGTCACCAATGGAACAGCTTTGATTTATGCTTCATTTAAAGGTTATCGTGGAGTCGTCAAACTACTTCTCTCAGATCCTTTTAACTACAAAAATCCATCATTGATTTTTGCTTCAGAATTTACACATCAAGAAGCTATCAAAAGATATTATCAATAGAATAGTTTTCCTGAAGAGAAGGTTGTCAACCTCAATCACATAGCATTTGGAATAGATGTCAATTGTCTTCTTTAAAAATATTACAGACATTATCATATGTTTAAGGTTGGTTTTGCAGTTTTGTATGCGACCTCAAATTAAGTCAACACTCGTTATATATTAAAAAAAAGTTGTTACATATATAGATAATGTTTTTATACAAAATTACAGGTCAAAATCTAAGTCATCAGAAGAAGAAAAGTTAACATCAACATCGGAGTCATCTGATTTGACTGCAGGATTCTTATTGGAAGCATTCGACTGCTTTGATTGTTTTGCAGGTGTTGATGGTTTCTGGGCAACTTTGGATGGCTTTTCTTCTTCGCTGTTATCGAAGTCGAAGTTCATTGATGATGGCTCATCGATTTCATTCTTCTGTGCAGGCTTTGATGCTGCAGCTGCCTTTGGAGCAGGCTTAACTGGCTCATCTGAATCGAAGTTAAGATCAGCCAATCCTGATGTTGACTCTTCTTGTGGAACTTCGCGTGTTTTGGTGTTCTTCATGTGAACGACTTCCTCGTCGAAATCGAGGACGCCACTAGAGTCATCATCCTTAGATTGCGGCGCGTGAACCTTTGTTGGAACTTCGACAGAGTCTGACTCTGGGAAGCTGAAATTCATTCCCGATGATGTATCAACCTTTTGTTTCTGTTGTGCAGCCTTTTGCTGAGCAGGTTTATCATTTTTCACAGGTTTTTGTGGCTCAGAAGAATCCAAATTTATATCATCGTATTCATCTGATTTGACTTCGAATACTTGTCCATTTTGAGGTTGGTTTGGTTTTGCTACAACCTTTGGCTCATCATCGTCAAAGTCCATATTGACAGAATAATCAGAATTCTCATCTTTGATTTCTTGCTTCTGGGGAGCATTCTTCTGTACTGTTTGTGGCTTTTCAACAGGCTTTGGTTCTTCTTCGAAGCTTAATTCCGTGGAATAATTAGATTGTTCGATTTGAACCTCAGCTACAGGTTGTTCCTTGGGTTTTTGAGTATTTTCTGCAGGTTTCTGATCTTCTTTTTCGATTTTCTCGAGTCTGTTGGAAATTTGATTTCTTAAGTTGTCGTGGTTTTGTTTATTTTGCTTTTTGTTCTTAGAATTAAGTAGAAATTTAATTTTTGACTGATTTTTAGGTATTTGTAAGTCAGCTTCTGGATTTATTTTTGATTTTGAAAAAGTATTTTTAGTTTCGATCGATAATGCTTGTACAGTTTCGTCGAATTTTATCTTCTGCAAGTAATCTAACACTATTTGATTTGCTAAAAGATATTCTTGCTCTTGTTTTTGCGATTTTAACATTTTCATCGAATCAATGCTGGATTCTTGAATAGCTTTGGCTATTTCTACAACATAAATAGCTTGCAGATGGCTATTAACGCCATTCCGCTTCATTTCTTCAAGAACTGCCGCTTTACTCATTTTCTTGAAATTTAAAACGTTCAATAAGATCAAAAAGTGACAAAATTGTCGAGTGTCTCCCCCTCAATAATATTTTTTCAAAAAATTAAATAATGATACACATGCTCTGATACTTTAAAATTAATTATAACTTCACTATAACAAACTATTTATTCCTACAAAAACATATCTTATCTTTTAAAGAAAACTACATTATCTAAAATATTATGAGTTTCCCATTTATTCACGTCATTATTCAAATAAATTACATGTTTTGCCTTTGAATATAAGAAAATGCGTCCATATAAAAATTATCTTATATTTATCTGATTATTATGAGTTAAATGTCAAATAATACTTAAATCATCATCTTCATCTATAAAATAATTGATTTCTTCTGAACAAGGAATGTATTCAATAAGAACAACCAAAAAAATTCGAATTTATTTATCGCGATCTTAAATTGTTTTATATTATGCTCGAGTATGGCAAAGTGCTTTTAGCATAGTAATATTAGATGATTTAACTATATTTATGTAATTTGATATAATTCTTCTGATCAAATTTTGTATTCTTTTAAGAATTCGATAATTTTAATGTAACATCATTAGGACGTTTAGAAAACATTGATGTAAATATAATGATACTATGAAGAATTCCATATCTTTGTATCAGGTGAAAATATCAATAATTTCATGATTTTGGATGATCTTTAGGTTTGCAACTGTTAAATCATATGTAATAGATCATAAAGAACAATATGAATTTATTCTCACTCGAATTATATGGATTGGCTCTGGAAACTTGCTATTTGAAGATAAATTTTCTCAAAAAGATTTAAAATTACCAATAAAATGAAATCATACATTGTGTGTTGTTGATATTACATGAAAAGTTTGTATATAAAGACGCTGTATCATTTCTGGAAAACAAATTTCGATAATTTGTCTTATTTTTGGAAAATAATTCAGTAAACGTCTACAAGTTGATTTGTATTAGATACCATATCGTCTATGCTCCATTTTCCACATTTCATATGTGTCAAATATATATCAAGTTTACGGAAAACTCCAGGGCATTCAATCTGAAATTCTTTTACAAAAAAATCGCAGCGAAAATTAATTAGATCATTACAGTTGTTAAAATTACTGCTCCTTAAAAACGAAACCGCAATTTTATCAAATTGGCTAAAACCAAATATTTTTTCTTATTGTAGCAATCCAAACCTTTTTCGTGAAACCTTGTACGTTTTATTTGCATTGAATTATTGTTCAAATTTACAAGTATTCAAAATAATGGTTTGGAAAAATTTATGCGCAATATTTAATCACTGCACGATTAATATGAAATCCTGATGCTACGATTCAAATGTCAAAACCAACAAGTTTTCAAAAATTATCAATGTTGAATTCATCAACAAACGAGTCATCATCATCACAGTCAAAGACAAATCAGGACAG
>MRSU01004998.1:0-51953 GCA_008369845.1 Trichomonas gallinae | reverse complement strand
CTTAATTTTTCCGCCAAAGGTTATTCTATGGCGAGGGCCTTCACCATACTATTGGCTGGCATGGCACGAGCCTTATATTTATGTAATAATTTTCTATATCATGAATTTTCTGAATAAATATCTACGCAATCATTAGAATTTTGATTGGATATTATATTGTATATCTTAATATGCATTGAAAAATGCAATAATTAGACACGAGATTATGTTTCCGGTAGAGTATAGAAAGTTCAAAATATGAAGAATTCGACTGAAGAAAACGTTTTCATTAAAGCATCTCTGTTAAACAAATCAGCTTCTAAATTTAAAATGAGAAGAAATGCTGAATATACGGAGATATATAACCAGATAACCAAATATCTAAAACTCAATCCACGGGAAACGTATACAATTCTAGCTACTAATCACTTAAATTTTAATGTATGGTTACATGATGGGATGAAATTAAATGACTTCCCACTTGAACAAGATATCGAATTTATTATATATACAAAAGAGGACATGAATGCAAACAACTTGACAAGCATACCAATAACAAATTATTCTTTTAATTCTAGTTCATTTCAATCAACAAATAATAATCAAGATCTTTTGAATAATAATAATTCTACTAATATTGAGCTTCAAAATGCAAGCAATAATCAATTATTTTCAAATCCATATCCTGTATCTTCTTTCGATCCTTATAATTATGATCTAAGTTCTAGTATCGTCGATAATAATTTTATGTTTGATAGTTTCAATCCTAACGATGATTCAAATATGATAGCATTTAACCTAAATTCAAATGATTTAGAAGGAGTATTCTTTAATATCCATTACGGAAATTCCGAATCAAAAACCCTTCAATTGAAACTTCGACAAACTTGTAGTTTTGATGAAGCATTAGTCATATTATTATCAGCAATTGGTATTGAAAAAGTTGGAAGATTTATTATATTGTTTGAATATAACGATGGAATTGTTAAATTCTTTACAGAAGATAAATATATAGAGTCATATTCATGTTATGATGGCATGAACCTCTATTTGTTTAATCGTGATACCCAAATTTGTTTTAATAAAATTGACCATCCTCCAATTCTATGCCAAGTTGATTTACTTTCAAATGTTGCTGATATAGTTAAACAAGTTGGAGAAGAATTTGATATTCCTAATTACATGAGTTACACTCTTTCAATACCAAATTCTTCAGAAATACTCCAATTAAACAAAACAATAATAGAACAAACACGTTCTCTGCACCAATTTGTTTTGGTCCGAAATTGGTTCATTTTTTCCATTCTTGATTTGGTTGATCGAAAAACTTGCTATGATTCATTTATCGCTACACGCAATAATGTGATTTCTCAAAATTTAATCATTAATGATGAAGAAGCAACAAATATTGTCATGTTTTCCGCTCTAATAGAATCGAAATACAACAATGAACAGCTAAACAATATAAGAATCAATGATTTTCTACATAAATTACCTGTATCATTTACGCGTGCTAAAGAAATTGAAAATAATGTTCAGCAAATAATTCAAATGAATGAAACAAAAACAGAATTTGATTTAATCAAAGATGCATTAAAATATATGAAGAGATTGAAGAAATTCTCAACAAAAACTTATCAAGCTCAAATTTCTGTTTTCCACTCTGGCCAACATCATGAATTGCCTGTTGTAATAGAAATCTCACCATTATCAATTAAAATATATTCTAATAATGCTGAGATACTTGAAGAATCGATTTCTTATACGACAATTATTGACATACAAAACATTGGAGATAATGTTGAGTTGAAATTTCATGCAAATGCAAAAGATATTCAATATGATATTAGTTCTACTTGTGGGGAGGAAATTAGGATTGAAATTGAGCAAAATCTTTTTGTTTTGAATGAAATAATTTCCGAAAGATCAAAATACCAATCTTACCTAATAGCAAATGGTATTGATGGTAGAAATAGAGTAGAATTACACACTTGCTATGAATCATTTAAAGATGAAATGAGTGCAAATAAATATTCGTACAATTTAGATTCTACTGGAGCCCTAGCAATCAATGTTGCTGAGATTAATTTAGGAATTCCACATAAAGATGAAAATGTAGCATTGATTCACATTTCTGGACAATTATACAAATGGATGCCTAAAGATAAAATTATCGCTGTGAATCGTCTTCAAAACGAAATGGGATTGTGTATTATGAGGAAATTTCAAGAAATAACAATAAAACTTGTAGATGGTGCAGAGTACAAAATCGTTATTGATATTACAAAAACTGTAGAAGAACTCACTCCAGAAGTATTTCATCAGATTGGTCAACAAACTCTATTCGGATATACATTTTGGGCCAACAATTTCGATTTAGACATAAGAAAATCAATACCAGAGCAGGTATTTGATTTTTCAAAACTTGAATTTCGTCGTAGATATTATGTAATTTCATACGAGGTTCTTAAAGATAATAGACAAACAAAAATGACAATTTATGACTGTGATCCAATTATTAAAAGTGGTAAACTTAAAATGAATGAAGAAACATTTATTGAATTGTTAGTATTATCATCAATTTCTAAAGGCTTGTTCCAAAATTTATCAAAGCTCACAAAAAATGATCTTGCAAAGATTACACCACCACTTTTTAATGTGAATGAAAATTTATTAAATAAACTTCTTCAGAAGGGATATAATTATCCTAAACTCGAGCAAATGGCAGCATCAAAAAAGTTTATCAAAATAATCAAACAAATAGATGGTTTTGGCTATGATGATTTCGATGTCAAGTTCTTTATTAATCTTGATGATAAATCTGTGAAAAGAAATACCATAATTTCTATCGGTCCGCTATATGTCAAGATATATACTGATGATCAAACAACTCCATTTTATAAGATTCACTACAGATCTATAATCGAATATCAATCAATGTCGAAGCGTGTCCGAATTAGATTTTACAATAAAAAAGCTAATAAAGAAACAGAATTCGAATTTGTCTTCAAAAAAGTCTCTAAATGTCAAAAGGTTTCTGCAGCGCTTTATCATAACATTTTTATGACATATATGCTATTAATTAACAAAAGGAATGATGATAATAAAGCTAAGCAAGAAGTTTACCAGAAATTGAGAGGTGGTTTCAAAGATGAGTTTGGAGTAATTCATGACAGCATGATAGATTTGTATGTCACAAATGACTTATCAAAAGTTGACAATTTACAAAAAGTTTGGTTCGATTTATGGGCGAATGGATTCCAGATAATTACTCAGGTCCAACCAGTACTGAATTTATCATCAGAACAAGAATATTGCTTAATGCTTCAAGGTCCTAATAGAAGCTTCAAAAAGTTAGATTTAAATAAGCCTCTTACTTATTTCTTTCCATTTCGTGGATCTATTCTTGCTGTAATTCCACATTACTCTACGTTCACTATCCATTATTATAGCGGTGATCAACATTTGGTTCAACATCCACTTGTCGATATTTCTAAAACTGTTCATCAATTGGTGCCACAGTTGGCAGATTTATTCAACGTAAGATATCCTGTCGGTTTCACACTCTGGGTTGAAATTGATGGTAAATGGAATCCATTAGATATTACGAGATCAACAATTGAACAAGTTCCTTCTATTTTCGAATTCATTTTTGCAAGGAGATTTGTTCCAGAAAACTCATCAGAAGTTGATGCAAAATGTAAAGCTGAGCTTTATTTTCAATGCCGTGACACATTCCATCGCGGAAATGGATGGGAGCCAAGTAAGGATGAAATGGCAAAATTAGCTTACTTTGAAGGCAAATCTGATTTTGGTGCAGATACTATCATAAAACAAAATATCACTAAATTACTAGCTCCTAAGTTTCAATCAATATCACTTCCGTTCAATATTAACTGTAATGATCCCAATACAGCAAAGGATAAATTCATTGATATTGTACGCAACATCCCGGGTTTCAGTGGTGGTGTTTTCCCTATAGTAAATGCTAATAATAATGCTGCAGCACTATGCTTCGGTCCAGATTTCTTAAAAATCATTTCCCAAAACAACACGATTATTGAACATATTCCTTACGCAAGAATTTCTAGATTCAATGCTACACTCACAGAAATTGCAATTTATTATATTAATTCTGATAACAAACAATCTATTATTCATGGGTCTTCAAATTTAGCACAAAGGGCTGGGAACTTAATTCATTCACATAAACTAGTACATCAAGATGTATATGATAACAAGAGAATTCGTGCAATTGAGGATTATACTTTAGATAGTGTAAATTTATATTGTCATACGATCAAAGTCGTTTGCTTGTATGAAAAAGCATTTCTCCAAGAAAAACAAATAAATCTCTCGAAAATTAAAACGGTTGATGAAATGAAACAATACTTAACAATGTCATTCAATTGTAAACTCGATGAAATTAAGTTTATTGTTCAAAATAGAGCTGGCAATTTTTGGATCGAAGAATATGATTTGTTTGGATATCCTTATTTAATGGATGATTCTATTTTGCTTATTTCTCCAGCTTACAGGAAGTATTATATAATAACAGATGATAACAAAGAAGAAATTTTCTACTTTCATTGCAAGTCGAAAGTTCAAGATATTATTCCTTATGTTGCATGGAAATTCAACATAAACTTTTGGAATGGTTATACACTTTTTGATATCACTCGTTCCGGAGTTGTTCCACTTGATCTAACGGAACAATTGTTAGATCAGTGTCCATTCTCGCAGAAATTTTTATTTAAGAGAAGATTTCTAATGATCACAAAATCAGATGCAAAATCCGAATTTATTACAAATGAATTATATAACTCTGTTAAACAAAATATTCTAGAAGCTGGTCTTCGTATACCAGAAAAATTAGCACTTGAATTTGCAGTTTATTCAATTATCGAATCCAAATCTGTTAATATTGATTTTAATAAATGGCAAGAATCGTTAAAGAGTCATATTTCCGTAGAGTTTGCCAAGAATATTGAAGTTCGTGATAAACTTAAATCTTTACTGAAATATGCATCATCAATAGATCAAAGCACGGCAAGGAAAAAACTATGTTCTAATGCTAGATCATTATCAGAATTTGGATCAAGTATGTATGACTGCATATACAGAGATCAGAAATGCACAATTTATGTTGGACCATTTGGCATTGAAATAGCACCAAAAATCATCAACAACTCAAAAACTGAATCAACAAAATTATCTTATTCGAATATAATATTTCATTGCGATCTTGGTCAAAAAGTAATAATCGATACTGCAGATCAAAATGGATTCATTACTAGAACAGAGTTTACTTCATTAGATTCTCTGATTATTAATCAATTAATCAATCAGTTCTTCAAAGCATTATATCCTCACTATCATATGAGAAAAAATGTTCAGGATATGGAAAATGATGAATCAATACAAACTAATATTTCTCAAACATTAACGACAGGAATCATTTTAAATCTATCTGAATGGATTGGTGATCCTAATCCTCAACAATATCAATTCAATTTAAACTGGAGTTTTGAAACCACACTTAAAATGTCACTCTACTATCTATCATTGCCGCGTAATAAAATTTATCAAATCTGCTATATTTCTGCAGATAAATCTTTAACATTCCTTAATTATAATTGCACGCTTGGTAGCTTGGCACCAAATATCAATGGATGCTTGTACATTATTCCAGACAATGATCTAAGCATTATTTTCACTGAAGAAGGAAAAACAATCGAATATCCCGTTTCAACAAGATCATCAATAATTTCTCAAATACAATTAATTGCCAATGAAACATATCAAGGTTACTCTCTTGGTTTTACTCTCTATGATATGAGCTATGAATCTCCAAAACCACTTGATTGGTTGAAAATCTTGCCAACAGTAGCATCATATTGGCATCAATTATTGATAAAACGCAGATTTTATGTTTTTACTAATGAAATGCTTGGAGATATTGTCACTCTGAAGAGTTCATTCTTTGATTGTTGTCAAGCAATTAAATCTTTAGTCATTGAACCTGATACAATTGGCAAACTTGCTACATATTTTTATTATGCAACAGGACAAACTTCAGCCCCTAAATTCACAGTTAAGAATATTGCAGCGATGCTTCAAATTCAAAATTTACCTAAACAATCTGATTCATCCTTTGAAAGTTTCTTTAAGCAAACAAAAACGCTTACTCAACAGGACGCAATGTATCTATTTGTTCGTGAAGCCTCTTCTATCAACACTATTGGATATGAAAAATATCAAGCTAAATACAAATTTAATAAATTCGAATCAAATGTTAAAATATTGCTCACAAAATCAGAAATTATCATATCTGACAATAAAAATGAACTCTTGAATATTAATTTCATGCAAATCGATTCATATTCGTTTGAAAATCATAACACAATTAAAATTGGGTTTTTTGATAATGATTCTCAAATTCAAACAATATCAATTGAATCAGCTGAATATTTTGATCAAATATCATCATATATTGTGGATATTTTTGATTTATTCAATTTCATTAAGCAAACTCAACAAACAATTATTAATGGTACGGGTGATGAATACAATAATGATCTTCCAGTTAATAATCAAATTGAAGATATCGGTTTGCTCGATTTAGATTATATTCCAAATGTCGATGTTGATTTTGGTTTAGATGAAGGTACAAATAAATATGATAAATCATTAGAAATTCCTGAAATAAACAAACTTGACAGAGAAATTCTACTTGCGAACACCGCATTGTCAATGTTGAGTTCGACCGAGAATATTCCAAAAATTTGTGCTATTTTAGATGTTTTAGTTCCCCAAATTGCTGATAAAAAGAGAGCTAAACTCATTGCTGATGCATTGCAAAAATGTAAAACAATTAAGCCTGGTAAAAAAATCAAAAATTCGGATTTGGATTCTGCGAAGTTAGCATTAAATAAATTTCTTAACGAATCTAACAAAGTATTATCAGTGAACAAAGAAAAGGCATCATATGTTAAATTGGATCCATTTTCAAATCATCTTCGTGATTTACTTGTTTTGGGAACAAAAACTGCTGGTAAATTAATATGCGATATTCATACCAATGCAATTGATCAACTGAATATTGATCCTAAAATATTTACGAATAATCTTTTGAAATCCGCAAACAATATGCTGAACATGATTACAAAGTTAAATCAAAGTGAAAAAATTATTTCTCCATTAAGACAATTTAACAAAACATGGAATCAGATTAGAGCATTTATTTCACATGCAGCAGTATATCCAAATAGTTCAATGAACGATTCTGTCTCTGAAGCATCACATTTAGACGATATATTCAAACAACTCCAAGTTTTGTTTCGCAAAAATGCATCGATTGAATACTATATTTATCCTGGATCATCGGCTGCACTTGGTGAAGCCAATTCAATACTTTCTCAGGCATTAAATATACTAATGAAAACTAAATGTAGCAATCCATACAAAAAAGCATTAAGAAATTTAAATATCAATGAATTAAAGAAATTCATACCGATTTTAGGCAAACTCGATTTATGCCTGTTCCAAACACCTAAAAATGGTAATGATCGATTTAAAGCTTTGCAATTACTCAAACATGCGCATAGGAACTTACAACTTATCTCCGACACTTTAGGTAACATTGAAATCAATAAGATTCAGAACACAATAAACTATATTTCAGCAGTAAATGTTTGTCCAGATTTCATTAGTCAAATTATTGATAACTCCCAAGAAATTTTGAAATTGTTCAATGGATTAGATTTATGCTCTAACAATTCTGTAGTTGATTTGGCCAAAGAAAGAAACTCTCTTATTGAATATAATAATCAGTTATCAAAATTAAACACAAATTTGCATGATTGTCCATCAAATGGTTCTGTTGTTAAAATGATTCAAGATCTCATTATCAAAATGAAAAACATTGCTTGTAGTGTTAAATCAAATATTGATTTGACAGATCCTCAAAAGATTATATTTGACAATTATGAGAAAAGTTTGAATCTAGTCATTGGTGATATTGATATCGCAGATCCTTCTGATGATATTCCACATTATGGTGCTTTGATTCAAGTTCAACTTGATATAGCAAGAGTAATTAATCGAACTTTTAGAATAATTTCTCAAAACAATACATCTATTGATGATAATCTGACCAAATCAATAAGGGATATTGAACAGTGCTATGTTGATCTAATTTCATCAAGGAATTTATTGAACAATCATCCATTTGCTACTCCTATCATTCAAATTCAGAAAGACAAATTATATCAGTCTCTTGAAGTATTAAATATATTTAAGCAGTCTATTTCAAACAAAATTTTCGATAGTATTCCAAAGATAACTGATGTAGCAATTAACTCTATTGACAATGCTTTGAATTCTCTTTCTGAAGCAGAAAAAATATCATTTATTATTCCACCATCACAAAAAACTTTTGATGATTTAACAGCATCAATTGACTCGATTATATCAGATATGAGATCAATAGGTAAAATTACAGAATTTGTGGGAAATCCAAAATTGTTGGATCAACTTAAAATCGGTGAATCTTCATTACTTGCTGCTAAATCTTGGATATCATCTCCTAATACATTTAAGAGTCAGGATTATTTGAATAAGCTCATTGATTTGCTTAAAAGATTTTCAATTATTGATGAATCATTAACTGATAGTTATTCATATTCCAACCATCCATTAAGAACAAAGCTTAAATCAGAAATTAAGAAAATTGAAATTCTTACTAAAGCAATCGAGCCATCAAAGGAAATGTTATATGAAAGCTACAGTTCACTTAATCAACAGTTCCTAGCTTTGATAAAATCACAAACAAAGCACAAATCATCAGAAATAAATGAAATATTAAACTCATTCCCACAAATAATTGCGAATGAAAATGATATTAAAAACATGACAGATTTGCAAATTGCTCAAAATCTTTCTGAATATGATTTTCTATGCGAGCAAATGCATATGATCAATAATCCAAACATTTTTTCATTTATTAATAAGGTTACTGCAACAATACAATGCTTTAGGAAAATGTCACTCGCTCCACCAATAAGTTTTGATACTCATCCTTATGTCAAGTTCGATAAGTCACCCAATATTGAGGAAAACTTATTATCTCTTGACAAAATGATTAAATCTTTCAGCGACCTAGTTCAGTATATTGATAGTCAAGTCTTTAATGGAGATAATAAAGATGCTCAAGATATTTTAACGATCATCAATGCTGTTAAATCTAATAATCTTGTAAATTTCAATGATGAAAATGCAATTAAAGGCTCATTAATAAATGTAAAGGATTGCATTCCTCTGTTGATCAAATGTTCCAGGAATATCTCAAATAAAATCCAAAATAATGAATTTACAACTGTTTCTCGTACAATATGCGATAATATTTGTAATATTTTAGATAAATTGGAGCGTCCTCATATGAATTCAAATAACTCGAGAAAGTTTTCGCAAAAATTCATTCCTTGTATGATAACAATTGCTAAAGCAAGTACTGATTTTGCAAGAAGTCACCAAGACTCCTTAAATAAGTTGGAACAAGGATCTTTAGATGAATTAATAAGAACAATTAATAATACTATATCCTCTTTTGACCAAATGCTACCAGGACAAAGACAAAACTGTTGCGATGATCTATATTCAAAGTTCAGCAAAATTATTCCACAGTTTCAATTCAAGGCGGAATATGAGCCATATTTGCATGAACTCGCAAATGTTCACCGATTTTTATCTGATTATACAACGCTTCCTAATGTAACTATCAGATATTCAGGTACTCTTACAACAAGATCCCCATCAATATTTAATCAACAAAAATTGCATGAGTTGTTCAATTTATCAATGCAAATTATTGAACAAGATAACAGCACAAGAACAGCATGTGATATTATTTATTCCGGATTAGAAGCTATTGATGCAGATCAATCTTTGATACCAAGCTATTTAAGATATGGTGCTAAGGAACTAATTAAGTTTTGGAATAATTTTGATCCTTTATCTGCAACTGCAACATCTCGAATTTTTGCATTAGTATTTCCTAAATCAGATGAGCAAAGATTAAAATTAGAAGAATATTTAATTAGAATTGCAAATGTAGTTATCAAAAAAGTTATGGAAATTATTCCAATTCTGAAGATTAATGATGAAATATTAAATATGCTTCAAAATTGTTATTCAATTTCATCATTTTCTCTTGTATATCCTGTTATGTTCCAAATTATGAAATCTATATCTACTATTTTGAAAGATAAAATCAGCGATAATTCCAATGAAGAAGTAGTAACCACAGCTCAAAAACTATTAGTGATTTTTGAAGAATGCAATTTTGGTATTTATGAGTATTTCTTCTGGTATATCGCAAAATTTATTCAACAGTTCGAAGAATTGCATCAATATATTAACAACAATGATCCAATCATATCCAAACTTCAAGAATTTCAAGATACATGGTTTTCTATCCTTAATAATATGAAAAGAATGATTTCATTTGAAATGAAGACTATATGTAATGCAGCAAATGACCTTCTAAGAATGAAGGAAGATATAATGCCTGAAATATTTAAATCAGCAGAACATATTGAGCCATTCCAACAGTTATGCAAACATCTATCTGCTATGGATCCAGTACTTAGATTCTTAAGTGGGTATGATCTTGATTTCAATGAGGTTAATGCGATTAAATCTATTGCGATTTTAAATCATTTGCGTAGAAATCCTTCAAGCTCTTTCGAATTTGCACCAGTATTTGCCTTGCTAGGTAATATACAATCAATTTCAAAACAATATCCAAATACAAATCTGAACAAGAAAGCCAAAATTTGTAACGACATGATTAAAGATTTGCACAATGACTTTATCAACGATAAACAAACTTTGGATAACCTAATAAAAGCAATATTAGAATTATTAAATGATTGCGCTCCATTGAATAAGGATATAGTAGTGCAGAACTCATTTACATATCAATACAATGACACTAAAATGTTAACAAGCAAAATCAATTCCAGATCCCAAGCAATTTTGCAAACATCAGAAAATATAGCTAATGAAATGAATCAATTTCAATCCCAAGTAAATGAGCAAAATACTGATTTTTCAGAATTACGTGTTCCAAAGCAATTCATTCGGACAGTTGAGTATCTTCCATTAGATCAAATCCATAAAAGCTTAACTGATGCTGGTGTGTTTGCGCAGCAAATGATATTTCATCATTCTATTGAATTATATCATGTATTTGCAGTTCAAAGAATGAAACAAACATTGGCACAACATTTGAATATATTTCAGAGTTTTTCAAACCACATTAATATTTCATATGAATATATTAATGATGCACTTGATCGCATCCTTAAACAGGTTGATAGTGAAAATCAGCAGAACATATTGAGCCAATTGGACTCAAACCAAATGCAAATACAAAATTTAATATTAATTTTTATATCAAATCAAATAACTGCTTCAATGCTACCAAAGAAAGATGTTGAGAATCATTTCATTAAATTCCAGCAAAGTGTGTTTGAGAAAAGTATAATCATTCTTTCTAATCCGCAAAATCATATAACAAGCTTTACTTCGATTGATATTCAAAAAATAATTCATAAATCTGTAATTCTTTCACAACTATCTGTCAACATAATTGCACTCTATCAGCTACTATTGTGTTTCACCAGTATAATAAATGAAAGATCGGAGCACAATTTATTTTCAATCCGTAAAATGATTGATTATGAAATCAGTAATATCAGCTCACATCAAATATTAATGAATTATCTTAACGAAATCACTGAAAAAGATAAATGCGAACAAATCAGATATTTGAATTCAACTATAGAGTTTTTGGTCTGTAATTACGACAACATTATATTAGATGCAACAATTGATGCTTCACAAGCTTCTATATTAAATCATATTTTAGAAAATAGCCATATAAATAGCGTTTTGATATCCAGTGAAAATATTCATTTATTGCATAAAATTGTAATGAACAACATTTTGAAAATTGGATTGGTTCAGCGCCTTCAAAACATAAAGCTTTCACAAAGAATTCTATGTAATGTTGAAATATCAGATGTATCTGATGTTTCAAAATCATCATTATTATCGGAAATAGAATCGATAGTTACACAGCTTCAATTTTGCGAAAACGCTGAAAAATTATCTAGAACAATTATTCAAATTGATAAATATAGACTTACAAATCAGCAACTTATTTTGAATTCATTAATTTCAATTTTATTAACTACGCATTTTGAAATGAACAATCCAAAAATTACATATGAGAATCTCCTGATAAAATATGCACATGGAATTTTGAGTACTAATCCTGAAATACTTAACAGAATTGAATCCAAGAATGATTTATCAGTATACACATCAGCTACATACATGAAAATATCTAGCTATCTTTTTAGGCGATCAAATGAAATCTTTTTCGATTTCATCACATTATCATCGACTTTATCAGACATAAATCAACCAACCAGAAATTCTTTGACAATTCAAGAAATCGCTTCTTGCATTGATACTTTATCATTAATTCATCAAAAAATTTATGGATCTTCAAACAACTTTGAAACCTTCATATCAACAATCAATAATTCTGAAAGACTTAAACTAGTTTCATTATTAAATTATGATTTAATCCAAACAAAACAAATTGCTGAGAATAGAGGAGAACTGCTTGAAATTATTTCACAATCTGATATTTTGGACAAAATATGTTTATACCAGCTCTTACCTGATTTAGGAATCATTTCACATCCGCCACAATCATTCAAATTTTTAAAGAAAAGTGATCAAATTGATAAAGAAAGAATATCATACAATATTAAATATATTCAAAATATGCTCTCTACTTTGGAAATACAAAGATATGGAATTGTGCCAGATCTCTTAAAGAATGTTCCAATTAAGACAATTCTCAGTTTTGTGAAGATAATTGAGATAAACAAACTACAAAATTCTCTAAAAATACAGATTTTATTTATCAACAATCCAAATATGCTGAAACATGAGTTATCACAGTTTGATCAATACAATCTTCTGCTTCAACAATTTTTAATATCTGATTTAATAAATATACTTAATTATATAGATGAAAAAGCTCTTATGCAGTGCATTAAACAGAATTCAAGTGAAATACATATCAGAAATAAAATAATAGATTCAATCGTTGATTTACAGAAGCGTAAACTCAAAGAAAACCCGCAAGCAGCTCTTCAAATATTTAAACACTCATATATTAGGGCAGAGCAAAATAGAGCGAATTATCAACAAAAATACAGCAGGTTACACCTTTCATACAAATTTAGACAAATATTAACATTCATGAAAATGCAGTTCCCAAGTAACGTAGTCGAAAATTCGAATCTAATTACAAATCTAAGAGTATTAGATATCATGAAGCTGCAGACAAGTGTGATTGATCTTTTATTCTTAATACCAGATGCAGAATTCATAATGCGGCATTTTGTTAATGTAAATTCAGTTGACATCACAAGAATTTCAATCATCATTCAAGATATAATTGATAGATTAAATGATGATATCTGGATCAATGATGAATTGCTTGCATCATCTAAATTATCACCAAATACACTGACCAAAGATCGAAAAGAGATTGTTAAAACAATTGAAAAATTTGCCAATGATATCAAAACCAAAATTGTTAACGATAATGATTCGAACTCTCTTAAAGATGATGTGAATAAGCTATTCGATAAAATTAATATGCTCATTACAAACGATCACATAGGCTTTACCAAAGACATCAACGATATTATGACAATAATGCCACGAGTTGTTACTCAAATATCTGGAACAAATCAATTCAATAATATTGATTTGAATGAAATGATAATTCGATCAAAAAATTTGATCATTTTCTGCACTGATAACTCTAAAAAATGTCAATACAAGCAGACATTAATTAATCTCTTTGAATCCATAAAAATTGTCCAATCTGGATTAAATAATGAAAAACAGACACCAAAAACTCTAGCAATGAAGTTATTATCATCCCTAACAAAAGAAAACTATTCAGATAGCTCAAAATTTGCTATTGAAATTAGACTTCTTCAAGATCCGCTGTTGAATAAAATTGTTGAACCATCAGAAAAAAGCATTATTGAAGCATATACAACTCAGGAATTCACAGATAAATCTAGGTCAATTATTCAAGAGTGTATTCAGAATTTGAAGAAATATATTTCATCAGATTTCATTTCATTATTTACTTTGCTGAAAAATCTCAAAGCATCTGAAGACTCTAAACATATTATCATAGAGACGCTCAATCCACTTCATGACAATTCAATGAAATTAAAATTGAACATTGAATTAAATGATGAAAAATCTGCGATTGAAACATTAACTGACATTGTATCTCTTATATCGCGCACAATAGCATCGGTTTCTGCAGGAATCCAGCTGTCAAAATCGAATGATATCAATCTTTATTATGATATTGCTCACTGCGCATGTAACAGTTCAGCATTGCTGTCCATACAATTGGATAAATTATCTGTCCTTCTATCACGGCCTTTATTAATAAATCGTTCATTGAGAACATATCCTCGAGTTGCCCAGAAAATGCAGGAAATAATTGATTTATCAGCTGAATCTATTTCTATGAATATGGCATCAAAACTTGAGCTAGTCAAATTATTATTTTTGCCTTTCCAGACAATAATAACGGCAATATCATGTCGATGCGAATACAAAGTCGATCAATTATATATTAAAGCCATTATTGGTCAATTCAAGCAATTTAATCAACAAATTGCTGATATTTTGGATAAATCAAAACAATTTTCATTAAGCCAAGTTGGTGACCTTTGTGCAGTATTCAAAATGGCAACAAATGCTATGTCAAATACAAGCCATATTCCAACTACAAATAATGCAATTTCAATTTTTGATAAAGTATCTTTTGCTTTATTTGAAGCCCTAATAGCTATTGAAAATTATTCCGAAAGTTCAATCCAGGAAACAAGCATAAATATTCCAATATTTTTTGATATTCCTGATGCAGCAAAGCCAGATATCACACTAGATGATCAGCTGAAAAAGATTACAAAATGCTATGAGGATTGCTTGAAAGTTTTCAAAGCTAGTATTAACACAAATTTAGTTAATATGCTCTGTATTCATGAAAGAAAACTGATTAAATTATCTCTTGAGCTAGCACTCATATTTGGAGATTTTCCTGTGATATCAGAAATTCAAACGATTTGTGTTGATATTGTTTTAAATATAAATAACTTGCTCAAGTCCTTCAGTTCCACTAATGATATAAATAGCATAAAGCACCTGACAACGAAATTATATTCCAAATGCAAAGAAGGCTGTGCTATCTATTCAAATGAAGCAATACTTCGTAAGAAGCATAGCAAAAGATATACGGTTGCCATTAAATCTATCGAATCTGCTATCAATGAATTAAACACTGTGTTCGATAGTATATCTCAACTAAAACCAGGTCAAACGAAGACATGGTCTGAAAAATTAGCTTATATATCTAATATGATTACTCGCAACGTGTTAATTCACATTAAAAAATTGAAAGAATATCCATCAAAGGAAGTTGATCCTAATCAAATTGTCAATACTTGTACATCAATAGTTGATTCAGTGAAATGTTCTATCACTGCGATTCAAGATTTAATTGCCAAAAATGGTGGCTCCGAAGATAGAGTAATAGCTTCCATGGAGCAATTTTTGAAATTAGAGGATAAAACAAAATCAATCAAAGGAACCAATTTATCAAGCATCATTTCATCTTCAACTTCAGAATGCAAGCAAATCATTCAAGATGCGAAGTTTGCTCGAGATGCTAAGTTAGCAGTCAAAAAGAAAAAAGATGGTCATGGAAAGAATCTGAAATCAAGCAAAGCTGGAATCGAAGAAGATAATCTAGTATCAAAAGATAAGATAATGAGTAGACTTATCCTAGAATCAAAAGTCATCAAAGAGCATTATTCGCATGAATTTCTGCAAAAGAAATTTGCAGAACTCATATAATTATTTATTTTATTTTTATTTTGTTTATTATAAATATAATATTTTTTGAAATAATATTACAAACAATTTAATCTAAAAACAATCTATATTGCTAATATAAGACTCCATTTTTTCTATGGAGTAAACTGAGGCATTGTGAACATTTTCATGTGGAGAATACCCCCAATATGTTGGAGGTTCGGGGATTTCATGGATTACATCAGTTTCTGTATCGATCAATCTATTCGATGAATAATATGCTTTGGATTTAATTTGATGCTTCAATTTGCGCCTCACTTTGAAATAGAGCATCAAATACTTGCAAGAATTGATAAATATTAATAACAATAGTATTACAACTACGAATATAGATGCAAACTGCAATGTTTTGTTAATTAAGTTATGAACCATAGCGATAGAAACCTTGTCAATGTTAATTCGGAGTGGTATCATGTAAGTTGAATCATAAATTTTGAATGTGAATACCAAATCATTCTGGAGAATAACAGTGTCATATTTATAGACATAAAAGTTAAAGCAAATATCATAAGACTTATACGGTTGCAAAACTGTTTTTTCTATCCAAAAGCTCATATGATCTGTAGAAGATAATCTCGGCTGATTGATTTTTACTGTGGAATTTACTTGATTCATCATTTTTGTGCATTCCATCCATTTGAAGTAATGCTTTATCTCTCCTTCAAAAAGAATTGCTCTGGGCGCAAATATAACATATGGCTTCTTTACAGTTACATCTACATTAAATGCTCCAGGCTGTGTGCAATTTGTTCTTGTGTTAATTGTATAGTGAAAGAACCCTTCGCTCATGGAGTTGAATGTAATGTTCAATCTCTCCTTTCCATGAGGACGAATTAGTAGAGATTTTGGAAAAATGGCTGTAAAAGTATGGTTCATTTGGATTTCAGCTTCAAACTCGTAAAGCAGAGGAATGTCAAAGAAGTTTTTGACAACAAATGATTGAACCACTGGTGTGTTAGGCAAAGCACTCGTAATTTCTGATGAGACTCTTGGCAATGTCAAAGCTTTGACCTTGTGGATGAACGTGGCTGAGTAAAAATTGTTACCCATTTTTAGGTTTATGATCATTTGAATCCTTACGCCATCAGTAAACATATTTTCCCAGACTCCTACATTATCTATATAGGATTTCCGCATATCCAAAAGTGCAAAAAAATCTGGGAAGGCAGTGGAGTCAAAAGTCAAAGAGAAATCAGCAAGCGAGATGATTTCATGAAATTTTAATGATTTTGGTGTAATCGCGATTTTTAAAGCTTTATAATTTATGTTAACTTGTTCTATTTGAATTGGATCATAAAGCTCATTTTGCAGTATAATCGAACCACTATAAATATTTCCAAACATCAGCTGCTCTTCAAGTGTGGTCGTAATATTGAGTTTGCCTTGATTAATGCATGCACTCAAATTTAAATTGATTGAACCATAATTTGTGTATATTTTAAGCTGATCATCAACTGATTTAACTTGTGTATGGAAAATGATTTTGAAATTTACTAAAGATGATGATTTGGAGTGTATTTTTGAATTCCCAATAACTTCAACCATGGCAGATATCGTTTCCAGTTTGTAAATTCGAAGACTAAAATGATTTTGGTTTGTTATTGTAAGATTAAAATAATTAACAGCACCTAGAATCACGTTGTCGAAGCTGATTTTGTTTGGATTTATCGTAACATTCTGAATAATAAACTCTGCTGAAATTTTGAAGTCTCCCAGGTTTGTGTGAGCAATGATCGAGACGGAAGATGTTTCTTTCACATCTATTGAATTTTCTAGGCCAATAATGAACTTTGGAGAAGTACCTGAAGCGTTCATTACAAGCGGTTCGAATTCGAGAATGCAAAACATGTCAGATGTAGGTGAAAATCCGTAAATTACAATGCTTTCAGAAAGAAAACTTTTGATGGAATATTGTCTAAGATAACCGCTACTTATCTCTTCGATTTGATGTGGAATCAGACTTAGTGTTCCATTGCGTGTTGTGATGAATAGCTGAATTCGGCACTTGAAAGAATGATATCTGGAATTAGTTGTTACTATTATATTTCCACAAAACTCTTTCCAAAAAGCCTGGTAAACTATAATAAACCCTACTGTATCAGTTGCTCCACCAGGTAATGAGAATTTCCTCAGATCAACCCTTAATTCTAAGCTTCCTGGATTAATTGATGCATCTATAATGTTGATTGTTTCATTCAGGCCATTAAATAGAGAAATCGAGCCTATGGAGCTTTCGTCGTTATGTGAGAAAATGAGATTAATAGAATCTTCACATGGATAAACAGAACTTTCGAGGATTGAAATTGTCAATGGAACTATAAAATACTCATCTAGAACGTATATAGTGATGAATGTGATAAATTTTCCCCTCAATTCTTTCCGAATCTTTAAATTAATATTATATTGTGAAATTGTTGTAAAATCATATTCGAAAATCGTATTATCAAAAACAATTGACATAATCGGCTGTCCTTCAAACCGAATCTTAATGACATTATCGAAATTTTGTCGAAAGAAGTAATTTTGTTGGAAATTTCCAAGTATTGACTGTGTTACCTTGTATGTAATTGGAATTTGTATAATTTTTCCTGTAGCATTCACGAAGATCGAGCTAGAAAAATATCCAACCTTAGAAGGTATCAAACATGTACGAAGAATCGGATTTTCGATTCTTTTTGTTGAATTAGTTGTTATTATTTCGAAATAAAGATCAGAAGAATCTGAGAAAACATCCAAATTTGGGAAAACTACGTTAAATAAGGAAAATTCTAATATATTCATAGACCATTGTCGAATTTCTAATCCATGGATATATGGAGGGCTCGCATATGATGTGTTTGATGAATAAGCTAATTCGGATTTAACGTTTTTTATGAGTAATTGTTGATTATTGATGTATTTGGATCGTATATAGTATGTATCCGCGTCATTTAGCTGGTAAAGAAGATTTTTATTTGAATTGAATTTCGTTTCTGCTAACATTACATCAAAATCCAGCGTTTTAACATTGCCATCCTGAACTTTATATGATCCGGGAAAAGACAACCTCTTCTGAAATGAATGTATCAGAAGAGGCAGGACGAAAATCAACATAAAATCTTCAAATTTTGGCACTTTTGATCTAAAATATCAAATCATCATGAATTTCTTATTTAAAAATATCAAATTTGATAAAACTACAAAACATGGGAAAACTTTATTATAATATAAACATTGCTAATATTTCTTCTTGCCCAGCAACGAAGTGCTGAAGCCTTCGGTCCTTGAGTTGTAAACAGGGTTGTTCTTCAAGTTGTATGCCTTCGAATGGAACAACTCGACTGATGCGCGGAGGTTCGGCTTGTGCTTGATGACATGGTTAGCTGCAGCCTTGAGTGTGCTCTTCTCTTTGCATGCTTTGGTGGCTGGCGCTGTCTGGTAGTGGTACTTTCCGAGCTGCTTATACTTCATCTCATCGAGTTGCCACTTATAGTAGCAGTCGTGGCAAAACCTGACTGTCTTCCGCAGAGTCTCTGGGGAAAACTCTCTGTAGAAATTCTTCGAGTAATTTAAAAGAAGTTCCACATTACAATCGTAAAACAGCTGAAAAATGAAGTATCTGAGTGTGACACCCAATGTAACTGTAACTTCAGATGGATTATCGCACCTGTCAACTGACCAGCAATGATCTGTTGAGTAATTGCAAGAATATAAGATCGTTATTAATTGAGCAAACATATCCAAACCATCCGGAACATTTGCTACTATTTCTGAAAGCGGTGATTTCACTAATTTGCAAGATAAAACATCCGTTATATAAATCTGCATCTCTTCACCACAGTCTTTTAGACCAAAAGCTATCTCCATATGTGATACCTCAGTCCCATATAACTGCGATACGAGGCGTTTAATGTGATTAAACACGTAAATCGAATCTTCAACAACCATTTGATCTATTTCTTCAAGAATTTCGCCATCGCATACCTCATATAGCTCTTCGTAGTCATCATTGTCTTCATTGAAAGATGGAGCGAGTTGTGTAAGTGGATCAATTATGCCAATTCCTTCGTGAACATGCACTGCCATCGCAGATGTGTGAAAAAGAGGGAAAACTTTTGTGCCTGTCGCATATCTCACGCTGCACTGCTCGAGAGATGAGGCAAGCATCACGGCGAGGAGTCCGTGCTCCTCTTCTCCCTCAAGCATAGATTTGTAAAGAATTTTGGTATACGTGTCAGATTTATTATTTACATGACACTTTTTATTACATTTTTACATAATCACAAATAATTTCTGCGTTGTGCAGCAGAAGACGTGTATCAATACTGGGAACCACCTCATCAAATAGGGCTCCAAATCTCTCCAAGTTTTCGCAGCGCTGCAGGCGGCACTGCAGAAGAACAAGGCATGCAGCGGCCATGGACTCCAGGAACCGCAGCGGGTCATCGGAGCATATAATTGCAGTGAGAATCAAGTTCTGATCATCGCCACCTCTTTCGCGTGTGAACAGTGACTTCACGTGGTCCTTTGCAAAGACTAAGTTCTTCAGCCCGAACGTTTCGATCATCTTCGCAGTCGATGGGGAGAACTTCTCAAGCTGCTTCTTCACAGAGAAGGTCGAAAACTTCCTCAGCTCAGACTTCTCGCCGACAAATAGCGTGTGGAAGCGGAGGAAAGGCCAGAAAACTCTTGCAGCTCCATCATCCTTTGTTCCAGCGATGACGCGGACAAATGCCTCAAGAAATGCGCCGCATTGTGGCTCCAGTTCCAAACGGAAGAAGTGAAATGCGAACAAAGACATAAGAACAGAAAACATCATCGCATCATAAGGAGGCGCTGCAATTTTTGACGACATGACGAGACTTTCAGAATCCACAACGTATTTTCTGAGGGCATATGAGTGTTCCCACTGGCCACGTGTGATTCCTTGCCACTGAGCAAGCAATTTGGAATAATCTTGAATCGTCCCTTCAGCCGGAAGCTTTGAAATCCAGATCTTACCAATATCTTCGCGGTGTAAAAGTAAATGACTAACTTTTCGAAGCTGGGATTCGTTTGTGTAAGCAACAGGTTGGAAATCATCAGGCAATTCTGGAAAAACGATGCCATTTTTGATTCCATCTGTTTCTGTATCAGTATTTAACTCCTGCTGTGTTGGCTGCTGCGTTCCAACAAAGCTTTTTACAATATTTATTCCACCAGAGATATAATCTCTGACTATATTTTGTTGAGCCGTCTTTCTACTTATGGAAAATACTCTTTCCTTTCCAGGAAGAAAGTCTAAATGTGCATTTTGCTGTAAAATTTCGAAAAATTCAGAAACCTCACTAGAATCTTGAAAAACAAAAGTTCTTTTGGCTGCCTTGCCCTTAATGAAGATTCTAAGTGGATTTTGGTTGTCAACTTCGACTGTATTAAACTGGAAAAAATTATCATTAATGATCTCTTCTTTTGAATCAAGAGAAGTGAAAGCAATATTGAAATCTGTGTTTTCTTTCCGAAAATCAAGGCGTGCGCGAATTACTGAGCCTGGACCTAGTTCAAGCTCGATCTGCATTTTGGAAAAGTGACATATTTATCATGAGCAAAATTCTTCGCATCATCAGTCCTAAAATCAGTAGCCGCCGTTTGACTTACTTCTTTCAATACAGTCTATGTTTGCATATAATATTATATAATTGATGAGATACTAATACAAAATTGAAATTCATATTCAAAATTTTCGTTTATCACACATTCACTATTGCATAATGATGATTTTAATTGTGTTTTTCATGAGCATATTAGCTACAATTTCGATATTTTTAATTTTGAAAATTTATTTCTTTATTTTACATATCTAAAATACACCATCGCTACTCTCATAAGAGGAACTTATTAAAGCATACCTATTAAAAATAGATATATTTAAAATTTAAATTAAAATTGCAGCAAGACGCTTATTGCAATGAATTATTTTCAATAGTATTGAAGTTATATTATATGGGATGTATAAAATCTGTTAAACGATTATGACTGATAATCAATAAAGAAAATAAATAAAGACAGATAGATTTAACATAAAATACAAACAAAGAGATGATGATAAGATTAGAAAGCCATGATCTCTTGGTATATTGGAGTAAGATTAAGAATCTCACTCGATATACAATTTTCAATGAGACTTTCTGAATTAAATTCAGTAATAAACCATTGATGGTTCATTGCTCCTTCAAGTGTAATTCTTCCTGCTGGATTTTTGTGAAGCAGTGATGATAAAAGATCAACTAAGTCTGGTGATACATCACTGTCATAGACAACATCACTGTGAGTGATATTATGAAACAGTTCCTCGATTGATTCTCCATTAAATGGTAAGCAACTGTGCGTCATTGCATAAAGCATTACACCAATTGCCCATACGTCAACAGAATCGGTATATTTCTGTCCACTAATAACCTCAGGGGCTAAATAATCAGGAGTGCCGTAAATCTTATGCATTTTTGTCCTGTGACGATGTACCGAGCAGAGGCCGAAGTCTATTATCCGGATATTCTCGTGGGCATCAATTAATATGTTCTCAAGTTTAAGATCACGATGTGTAACATGTAGTATATCGTGAAGATATTGAACGGCTGAAATAATCTGATAAGTAAACTTCTTAATTTTGTCTTCTGGAACTGTCTTTCTGCTGTTGAAGTAGTCTAGTAGTGTCCCATGGTTAATATACTCCTGAACAAGATATACGTTGCATTGATCTTCTAAAACTTCAAACAATTTGAGTATATAAGGATGATGTGCGTTCTGAAGTACATGAATCTCGCGGCCGAGTTGTTCAAGTCTTGATTCTGAATTTAGCATATTTTTGCTAATGGCCTTAATAGCAACCTTCTTTCGGCTCTTTTTATCAACAGCAAGGTACACCTTTGCATAAGATCCACTCCCAATCTGCTGAACAAGGTCATAACGAAAAATCGACATTAAAATTTTGATATACCTTCTAAAATCTTTTTGACCAAAAAACCAATCAACAAAATTTATAAGAGTAAACATGTTAAAGAGCGTCAGTAATATTCGAGATGCATGTTTATTCGCCCTGTCATTCATGATCAAATTAAATTAACTTTTTATATAAAAATTGCTGCAATATGTATGTATGGTATTTTTGTCTGAAAAATATATTTTCACAAAATTGTCTCGCGTTTAATGACTTTTGAAAATGCATGTTCTGACAGCTGGTTATTTTGTTGAAAATATTATACCCATAAGCGTGTTGATGAAAAATATTATCCACTTTTGATAAAATATTGAATTAAAATATTGCAAATGTCATTGTAAAAAATAAATTTCGTCTACATGGGTAGAAATTTATAGTCGGCTAATCATGTAAATAAGCACCCGCTATGCATGTATTCTTGATTAAAATCCGGCAAAGAACTTTTAATTGTATATAAAAATTAAAAAAATTCTGACGTTTATAAATTATTTGGCAAAAATAATACGAGATTTTTGACGATAATTAAACAACAAACTTTATTGTGTATTAGCGGCAGGACCCTCAAACTGCTTCAGGTAGCTTTCGTGATAGTCGCAAATGACGCGTTTGGCAACATCTGCAGATTTTGGCTTTTTGACAATTACGTTTGATCGCTCTAATTTCTTGTAATCAATGAAAAACTGGTTGATCATGATCAATTTAAATGGAGGGAGCTGATCTATGTCAGTGTAAAAATTGTATTCAGGATCACCAATAGAAACAGCAATAACTTTCTCATCAATCCTTCCGTTGTTTGTCATACCAACAATTCCAATTGGCCTTACATGCATTATCGACCTGGCAGGAACTGAAACAGAGCAAAGTACGACAATGTCCAACGGATTTGTATCACCGGCCAATGTTTCTGGAATAAAACCGTAGTTTGCTGGATACACAGTAGAAGAATGAAGAATTCTGTCTACGCACAACAGGCCAGTTTTTTGATCGAGTTCTGTTTTGACACGAGAGCCCATTGGAATCTCGATAATAGCGGCAACAATATCTGGGCAGTCCTTTCCGATTGAAACACCGTGTAAAGGATGTGCTTGGAAGAGTTTTCGCTCATATTTCAAACATTCTTTATCCTCTTCATCATTCACTTTGTCAATGAGGGCTTCTGTGTATGCTCTGCAATCCTCTTCGTGTCCAGGCATGAATATTCCTCCATTGACTGTGCAGCGCTCAGTTGCGCAGATAAGGGCCATTGAAAAATATGTAAAGTTCACAAAGACTTAGCGGAATTCAATTTCAGCTTGCGTAAAATAATTATACGGTCGAAAATGCGTTAAATGTTAATAAATTTAACCGAAATTTTTGAGAGGAAAATTTATATGATAAAAGTGACACTCACTCAAATTACGAAATCAAAACAAATTGAATGTCGTTTGTTATATTTTTCTCCAATCGCGAAAAACAGTTTATTTTGTCATGAAGAATGATATTGCAATGCGATCAAGAACCGATTTTTGATCAAAATCAAATCCGGAAAAATTTTATTTGATTTTGAACAATTATTGTATGGTACATTGTGTTATACAATACTTAAATTTGTTTTTCAATAGCTTCATTCAATGAAAGAGGTTATCTAGTATTCACCGATAATATTCCTTAAAGTTATGTGTTTATTTCAGTTGGGTACAGACTAGAAGTATGTGAAGTTCTATAATTCTAGAAAGAATTCTTGAAGATTCTATTCTTTTTGAACTTTTTCTTCAGTTTAAGATCATCAATTTCTTTTTGAAGTTTTTCGGCTTCGTTATCAAGGTTAGTGATTATATCTGTATGTGACTTCAGATTTGGGGGTTTTAATTCATCAATCTGAGCCAGAATACGCTCAAGATCCTTTTCTGCAGCTGCTTGTTCGATATTTGTTCTATTTATTTGATTATTTAATGATTGAATGGAATTATTCAAGCCATCGTTATAATTTTGTAAATTTCCATTTCTATTTTCTTCTTCATCGATAAAATAAAGCACTGAATCAACTGCATTATGTTTTACACGAAGTTCCTCATCCAATATTGAATAATCATGAGAAATTGAAATGATTGAATCGCATATTGAAGAGTATTCATTCTTAGCAGCATTTAACTCAGTATAATCGATTGTTTTCCTGTTGTTATTAGCGTTTCTGCATGGAAAATTAATGAAAATTGATTTCGCAGTTAATAGATTGTAAAAATAATTAATTTGATTCGTATTTGAAGTAACCAACTCTGTCACAGAAGTCAATTTGCATAATATCTGCTCTCTTGTTAATTTAATCTTTTCAATTTCAGATTGTGATTGAACTAAGAATTCAACATTACTCTTGACTTGTTTGGAACTTATTTCTAATCGCAATGACAAATCAAACAGTTTTGAGTTAATTATTGATTTGTTATTCCTGAGTTTAAGAAGATTTTCTTTGCAAAATTGAATTTTTCTGAATAATTCTGATTCAGCTATTTTAAGCTCATTTATTTCATTTTTAACATGATCTATTTTATCTTCAAGAGATTTTACCAGTTCCTTAATGGTTTTGTTTTGTTCAATCAGTGATTCATAAAAAATTGTTTGGTATTCGACTAAATTTGATGCAGTAATTACATTAATTTTTGATTTTATGCCTTCATTAATATAGTCAACTGATTCAACAGTGTTCTTTGCTATATCAAATGAAATTTCTGCCCTGTTTATGCGTGAATATGTTGCTTTAAGCGCCAGATCGAAGTTTATAACCTTTGTTCTTTGATTTATATCGTAAGCATCAGCATAAATACGCAGAGAAGATGCATTCATTTTTGATTTTTGTTTGATGTTGTAATTGAAACTTTGTTGGATTAATCATGTTTTTATATCATATGTTTGCTTCAGTTCTTAAAACTTCCTTCTCATTGAGATTTAATCAAAATTTGGTATGTTATTTATATTTTATCATAAATATGATTATAATGACTATTATTGTTGATTTTTATATATTCATTATTTCGAAATTTATGGTTTTTCGCATGCAAAATTTAAAAAAATAAAAAATATGAAATATAAAAATTTATTTCTTTTTTTATCAATGAGTCGAGTTCAAACTTACTGGAAAGAATTTAAAGAGAAAAAAAGCCGTTTGGTTGACTTGGCTGCCGAAACTAAAGGACGCAATGTCTGTTTAGTTGATTCTGATTGGCATAAGTCTCTAATTAAATGGATAAACGAAAAATCTCTTACACCGCCGCCGAATATCAACAACAAAGGTTTGTTAATCAATGGATGCCTCAACATGAGACTTCAATACAAGATAGACTTCGAGGTTGTCGAGAAAGACGTATGGCCGCTCATTGAACAAGTCTTCGGGAAGACAAACAAGATCGAAAAATTCTACGGATTAGATCCAGAAACACGAAAGCCACACGTAATTTTGGATCCTGTAAATATCAAAATAAATATCGAAAATTTTAAGGAAGTCAAGAAAATGTGTGACAAGAAATGGAAAATTGGTCCAATAATCACGCAATTATGTCAAGCAATTAATCTGGATTCCCAGTCTTACAAATTGATGACACCGAATTCAGCGAATGAGATAGTTTCAGATACAAAAGTAAGTGAAATAGTCGAAAAATACCCAGGTTCTCTTCAATTATTAAGATGTAATCGAAATAATACAACCATCGAAAATCCACCTCGCGAAAATCAATTAAAAACACAAGAAATTTTACCACAGCATGTAAACATTTACGAAGCAGGTTTCAAAAACTTAGGGAACACCTGCTATTTCAATGCTGCAGTTCAATGTTTAATCAGAATCAAAAAACTCACAGACTACGTTCTCTCTCCATCTTTTAACGACTCTTTAAACATGTCCAACAGAAAAGGAAGTGGAGGCAAGGTTGCGACTGCCTTTAAGAATACTCTAACAGTGCTTTCGGGCAGTAAAAGCAGTGTTTTCTCGCCTTCGCAGCTGAGAGAAAGCCTCTGCTCGAAGTTCAGGAAGTACGCGAACTACGACGAGCACGATGCAGCTGAGGCAATGCTAGACATCCTAGACATGCTGCACGAAGACACGAACAGGAACTCATCGTGCACTGCGCCAGAAGGCGAGGAAGATCCGTGGAAAATTCACGTTGCGAAGAACTCTTCGTTCATCGTTGACACATTCCATGGCGAGCTGCAGAGCACTATAGTATGCAGCGAGTGCGGGAACGCAGTGGAAAAAGGTGAACCATTTATATTCCTCCAGCTTCCGATAAAGTCGTCTTTCTTCTCGAAGGTCAACCTCGAAGACTCGATCAGAGAGTTCGGCAACCAGGACTTTTTGTCCGGCGACAACAAATGGAAATGTCCGCACTGCAAGAAGGGTGTCGATGCTGCGAAGACAACAAGAGTGAAAATGTGCCCGCCTGTCCTACTTCTGCAGATGAAGAGATTCGAGGTGGCTGGCGGCGCGGTGATGACGTCCCTCCTCTTCCCCGACGACCTCGACATGAGGAAGTACGTCTCTGGCGAAAATGGCGGCGTGTACAAGCTAATTGGCGTAGTCTACTATCACAAGAATGTGTTACTCGAGCATTACACATGCGCTGCATTATCGCAGTTAACAAATCAGTGGCACATTTTTGATGACGAATGTGTCAAAGAAGTCGATCAGTCAGCAGTTCACCAAGGCAATGCTTACATCCTCATCTACCAAAGGAGGGCATAACTTTTTTGTTTGTATGTTTGTATGTAAAAATTTAATCAAAAAGTGACACTTCCTTTTGTATCGTTCACAGCTTTCTCGGCTTCAAAGTCCGAAGCAGAAAGGAAAGGGCGCGTGGAGTGCGTCTGAACTGACTGATGCAATTGTTGAAGAAGAGATCTCACGACTCAAACTTAGCGAATTCCAGCTGAGTTCGCGATTGGAGGATACAAAAGAAGAATTAACAGCAACGGAACTAGCTGAGAAATGTCAGAGGCTCAAACATGAAAAAGGCCTGATTGAAGAAGAATTAAATCATGTAAAAGAAAGTTCAAAAAGTAAAATCCAAGAATTAGAAGAGAAAATAGTGCAAATTACAGATGAATATGAGGCGACAAACAAGTTGCTGCAAAACAGAAACCACAGATTAGAAATTCTGATTGCAAAATTGCATAAAGCCTCAGCATCAAGCAAAATCGAAGAGCTAATGGATTCATTTTCCGAAGAAAGAAAAGAATACGAGACAAAAATTGAACAATTACAGTCAGAAATTACTCGGCTAAAGTCAATTAACCAAAAATACCACGAATCAAGCGATCCTCAGAACCAAGAACTGCTAGATAAATTAACTAGCGATAATAAACAGATGAAAAAGATCATTACTCATCTCACTGCTTTATTGAAGCAGAAACGCAAGAATAAGGATGAACAGCCAAAAACATCCGAAGAATCATCAGATGAGTTCAAATCGATCAAAGAAAAAAACAGATCGATGGTCCAAACAATCTCGATACTGAGCGAACAAATTCGCACTTTACAAAAGGAAAATGAAGCCAACAACTCTAAGATTCGCGTTCTTGATTCTATTAACTCACGGCAAAATATTGAATTAATTGAATTAACGGCGCAAAAAGCATTCTTTGACGATGAAAAGTCAGAACTACTCACAAAAATTAAAAATCTAGAAACTAAAATCCAGCTCTCCGAACAGGATCATCAAAGAAGTATTAATGCAATCCGTGACAGTTCATCAAATGTCATTCTTTACCTCAAACGAGAAAAAGAGGCACTCGAGAAGGAAATAGAGTCACTGAAAAACATTTCCCAATAATTTTATATAATTTTGTTTTGTATAAATATATTATCTCATTACCATGCATTTTAAATACAATTATAGCAATATTCCACTTTTCTAGTCGTTCACATTACAAAATTGATAATTATTGCAAATAATTAAAGATTTTCTTTAGTTTTTAATTCAATCATAATATCATCCATTGATAATAAATCTCAAATATCTCGTTTGCCCAAAAAAAAAAAGAAAAAAAATCTTCGAAAAATGATAAAAAAATCTAAGTCGACATAATACATGAACCCATAATAAATGATTTCTCTAACTCAGCATAATGATAGTGCTTGAGATATAAATTAACATATTCTATTATCATGATAAAACTATAGATAGTTATTGATAAATGACAACGCAATGATTTATCAAAAATAAACAAAATCTATCGTCCTAACGCACAATGGAAGAGGAGAAGAAAAAAGCTGCTGCTCTGGTCAAAGAAGCAGGTCATCAACTTATTTATATGACAGAATGCCAGCAAAACTCAATTTCTGTTGCAAAATCTCCTTCAATCATTATGATAACGGATTACAATCTTTATTTCTACAATCCTAGGACAGAAAAGATATCAGGAACATATCCATGGCTGCAAATAAAGTATTACAACCCACAAAGCAACCAAATAGACATCAAATTCAACATCAGATTTTCAATCTCATCAAAAAATCTTCAAGAAATTATTGAAAACATCGATCATTGTCTTGAACAAATACTTTCACCATTAGAACTTGCTGGTCTTAACTCAGAGCATTTTCTGAATCCAAAATTCAGCAAATGCGGCCCTGCAGCAATAATACGCTTCATAGAATATTGTAATATGAATAAAATTAATATTTCACCGAAAAATATCGATATAATGCGTGAATTTCTTGCCAGGCAAATAAAAATCTTAGATTCAAGTATCTTCTCGGACCCTTTGCACTCGATAGGACCACTCATATATGCAACAGAAATATGCCCATGGGTAAATAAAATCTCAATTCACGAATATGGGAAAACAGATATATTTAAGTTTCTAATAGGGATTGGCGAATTATTACTCAAATTTCAGCACATTGAAATATCTACACGTCAATCTGGTAGTCTCAGAAAGTTTTCTCAAACACTTTCACAATTACATCCTTCAAAACTCAGTGGCATCACATTTTCATGTTTTCCTCTCTCGGATGATGATATATCTGCTATATATGACATATACGCCACGCTCAAGATCCCTTCTCTCAAACTTAAGAACACTTCACTTCCTGAATCTTTCGAAAGAAGCTTTTTCAAACTAAATTTATCTGCATCACTGAAATTCCTGTCGTTCGATAACATCCAGAACATTGATCTCAGCTTCTTACGCAGTGCGAAGAACATTTGTGCGCTCAGCGTTGAAAACTGCGGCCTCGAAGTCTATGATGTATTAGCAGCGATAGACAGCGCATCTTTGATCGAATTAAAAGTCCTTAACGTTTCGAAGAACAAAGCGACGCTGATGCCTTATGCAGGCTTTTCTCTGCCTCCCTCACTCTTTTCTTTCGCGGCGAACTCAGTCATTTGGCTTGACAACACTCTGAGAAATATACTTGCAAAGATCCTCAAGCAGGATTCGGTAAAGAAAATCTCATTCGCAACGGCACACTGCTCTAAAACTGAGTTGAAGTCAGTCCTCTCGCTGTTTGAAAAAAGTGCCAGAACAAACATAATTTCCTTCACGTGGAATGACAACGAGATCAATGAATCCCTATTCAACTTCCTAGCAAACAACACAGACCTCCAGTTTTTGGCTCTTTCAGGCTGCCTTCATGAGCGTCAGTCGCGTGCTGCTTTGCATGCGTTACATTATTTAGAGAAGAAGCCTCAAAGCTTAGCCTCATTGATTCTCCGCTCTTCCTCAAAGAGGTATTTAGGTAGATTGCTGAGATCGTTTGTTGTCGCAGCAGCAGCTTGCCCATCTCTGACGCATCTTGATATATCAAACAGCAGAAGTGGAGATGAAGGAGCGATTTTCCTCACAAAGCTGTTCAAGGCAAAGACACGGATCAGACAAATAGTTGTAGATGGACTATCGCCAGTAACTCTTCCTTCATTAGAAGAGTTAGCTACAGCAGCATCAAATTCAGAAATCAGGTTGGCATTCATGCGTAATGATGTGGAAGAACTGCTGGCAGAAAATCGCATTAGAAAAGAAGACGCTGAAAAATGTCGTGTTCCACTTTTAACTCGGCCTAAAACTCACGCAAAAGACTCCGTTCTAACTAAGCCTTTCTTCATTTATGAGTCTGAATACGATCAATCTTTCCCATCATTTATGACAAGAGAAGAATGTGAGGCCCTGGCTAGAATAGGACAGGAAACTAAAGTTGAAGAAGTGCCAGTACAAGACAGCAAAGAAAACAACGAGGAAGAGCAAGAGGAGGAGGAAGAAAAAGCAGCATCTATTGCCTATAGCGTTGTCAGGGAGATAAAGGAAAGAAAAATTGACACGCAAAGACCAGAGCCGCTGATTGTTCCGCACTTAGAGACAAACATAGACAACACGCCAGAAAACTCTATAGAACAAGAGTTGAGCGCCAAGCAAGAGTTGGAACCTTCAAAACCGCCTTCACTCGAAGGCGAGCGTAGAAACATTATTGGAAAGAAGGTCACTGCACCATCTGTCAAAGAGCTGCCTGTCGAGGATGTTCTCTCAGACTTCAATGGGATGCCTTTCTAAATTTTTTTGTATTTATTTTATGTTAACTATACAAAATTTTTACAACTTGATTCGACAATCGCAAACATCTTTTTATAACAAACCCGAATACCTTACCAAACACGTAAAATTTTGAGAAAATTTTCGAATATAACAAAGTCACCAAATTAGAAAATGTAGGCATTAATAAGGGATGAAATGAGCTGTCAAAAAAGTCGTCTCTCAAAAAAATAGAAATTGAGAAGTCGATTGGTCTCTCGTGAAAAATGCCTTTCGGCGACGCCGCGAAGCAGGTCCAGACAGCCCCTCTCTACTGGTGGCTGCTGACTAAGCAAGACCTCCATCAGTACAACTGCCTGCGGCTGGCGCTTACATCGAGCGAAAGCAAGAACCAGAGAAACAGGAGAATAGCAACTTTCACAGAAGCGATCGAAGCGGTGCGCGTGTTCGCAATACGTGGTGACCAGTATGACAGATTTAGATGTCTTGTGTGCGGAATCGCATGGTTACCCGAAGGATTAGCGATCAACACGCACCAGCTAAAATTATTGATTTCGAGATGCAAATCATCGATTAATGGAAGTTTCCAAAAATTAGGATTTACAGAGAAACTTGGAAGATTGGCAGCAGCTAATGCTTTAATATCGGTATATCCGTTTTTAAATGAAAACACATCAGAATTACGTAAATGGTCTGTTAGACGCAGACCAACGAATGTAGCACCTGTAGTTGATGAAAAACAGGCTGAATCTGCATCTTCAACTTCGAATGAAGGAGAAGAAGAGAAGCAAAGTCCTGCAAAGAACGAAAGTGAGCAAAAGCCAGATATTTGGGATCAAATTGAAATGGTTGACGGGCAAGAAAACTCGTTTTGGAGTTAGATTAATATTGTATTTCACGAAAGACATAATTGCGTTTGTTTTGTATTGATTAATGTTTGTAATTTATACTAAATACTATCCTCTATCCTTCATTGAATTTTCAATAAAAATAACTAATTTCTCATAACAAATATAGCACATTTGTAGTGCATATCTTTCATTAATAACATTCTCATTCATAAAAAACTAAAATAAAAAAATACAAGAAAAAATGTTTTGATGCGAAATTTTGTATTTTGTTATTTTATCTTATTATGCATGTGATTAAATTATAAAAACGACACTTTTCAAAAATGTTTTTTCCAAATCTTCATAGTCAAGATCCACAGGTTCTCTGCGACTCTCTCAGCACGATTATCACTAAATCTTGCGAAGGTGAATGCTTGAGCCACTTATCTGAAAAACTCGTTGATCTACTTTTTTCTTCTAATCCTAGTGTTGTGATTTATTCGCTTCGTGCCTTATCACTTGTATCTTCACCGAAATTAGTATGCCTTCATAAGTATCCCAACCTTATAAACAAATTAATCACAGAAAAAATTTTCATTCCACATACATTACGAGCAATTACTGATCTTGTAACTGAAGAATTAATCGATATTATATACGACAACATTATTAAACTTATCCAAACAGAAAATGTTTATATTCGAAAACTTGCATTTAGTTTCATCTTTTCTTCAGCGCGAAAAATACAGTTTGACATACGTCGTCTGCGTAATATCATTGCAATTTGCTCACTCGACTTAGATTTTCTTTATCTCTTATTACAATGTTTTACAGAGCTATTTAAAATCTATGATCTAGGCTTTGAACTTCCTTTATATATCACTCCTGTTATGGATAACTGTGATTTATACATTTTCTCGAAAATTTGCATTCTATTTTCATTTATTAACTTAAATTGCGTTTACGATAGTTGTTTGTCTCTTATAGCAAGCAGAGTTACAAATGACAAGTATTGCTACGCCTCAGGAGTCATTGCTATGAAACTTCCAGAAGATAGTCTTCACAAGAAGCATATATTGAACAAACTCACAAACATAATCATGAATATGACAAATGAAAGCACAATTGTGTTATATTTGGATATGTTATTATCTATTTCCCCAAATTTTACACCCACAAACGGTTTCATGCAAAAACTTCTCGATAATAAGTCACCTAAGATTCATACTATTGGAGAAATGCTTTCAAAGAAGCTGAACAAGAAGACTTTTCAAGAATTGATAACTACATTGATTAAAGAGCAGGATGATTACTATTTTGATGTAATATTCAAAATCATCCCCAGTACAGATAACTCCTTTTCAGAAGTAATCTTCCGACTTCTGGCTGTAGAGAATAATTGGAGTTTAGCACTTGCTTGCCGAGCGCTGAAAAACATTAAACATGAGTATGTGAATAGAATTGTACTGACTACTCGAGGATTAAACCAAATCCCTGATAATAAAGTCGGATACCAGTTTATTCATCTAATTGAAGAATACTCAACAGATGAACTGGACTTGCACTCAATTATGCGGTCATTTAATCCGAATAACTCTGATGAAATGAATCAATCTCTTCTTCGAGCATTATTAAATGTGCGAATTAGAACATGTTTTAGTATTGATCCGCATAATAAATCAACAATTAAGCAATATACAACCTCAAATGATCGCGAAACTCGACAATTATCACTTGAACTATTATCTTTGTTTGATTAAGACTAAAAATGATTGTTTGTATGCGTTTTTTAAAACACATGCGTGATTATTGCTGATCTCTAGTTGATTTTAAAATTTCTCATCAGCAATTTTTCTTTTCTGCGAATCAAAAAAATTATAAAAATAACGTGTTTTTTATTAAAGTTAGGAAAATAATTTAATTAGAAATCATCTATTTTAGTTTATCTATGAGAATATAGCAAAAAACTTGAAAAAAGTCAAAAGTATTCATTTTCGAAAACTTTTATTTGGCTAAAAATACATAATTATACATGTAGCGTTGTCAGTGAATATTTATAAAATTTTAGGTGAAGTGATATAACCCGATAGAAGCTTTATCGTTTTTACTCAATTCCTTTATGATATTTGCTAAACTACTCATAAATATCATATTTACGTTTGTGATGCTAAAACGACAAAGAAATAAAATATTGCTAAATGACATCTACCAAATCTAATTATCTGTTAAAAAGCAGCCCTCAATAATTGAATGATACGGTCAAAAAATTGAAGAAAAAGAAATCACAAATTTATAATCTAATTATGCTGAAAGTATCAATAAAACCAAAATAATTTAAGAGATTTACAGCTTCACAAAATTTGAATAATAAAACTTTTTTTTGTTTTCATCGTTTTTTTAATTTCATGTTTTGTTCAGATATAGGTTTTATGACCTTTAATATGCCTAATTTTTATTTCATTTTTTAAAAATATCTTTTTCTTGTCGTTAGAATGGTAGAGACGTCCATTTTTCCCATTCCACAAGACGTCAGGAAAATGTTTATCGAGGAGGCCAAGCCGAGGGAGGAGAAGAAATCGAAGAACAGCGAAACGTTCCAAGATTCAATTTCACAATTCATCCAACATATGAATCACAGCCTAGATCCATCATACGGAATACTTAGCATATGCGACAAATTCCACTTTCAGAGACGTAGATTCTACGATGTCCTTAATATTCTGCAGGCACTAGGTGCGATTGACAGGATAAATACTGATTCGTTCATCTGGCTGGGTCTTGATAAGATCATAACTACGATGGATGAGAAAATTAAGCAAATGAAAGTAGATGATCCGACTTTGAACTTGGAAGATCTTTTCCCACCCGAAAGCAAAATTACAATAAGCAACCTCACCATAAGGTTCATCATGTGCTTCATTGCTTTGAGAAAACAGTCGCTTAGCATTCAAGTTGTAGCAAAATTTTTATCTCGTAACAACAAAAGAATGAAAACGACACTTTGCAAGCTGTATCAGATTGTGTACATTCTCGTAAACGTGGGGATATTTGAGAAAAGGACTATTCCCAGCGAAGTTACACTTGCCGATTCTTACTTTGAGCACTGGTGTCAGAGTCCGATCAATGGAATAATACAACTCGCGAATCTTGATATGAAGGAGCTAGACTTCATTACTTCCAGGAGGGCGGCTTTTTCAGCCTTCATACCTGCGAATTCGAACCAACACTTCACAGATTCTGATTAATCTGTGATTGGTTTGATAATATAGTGTTGATTAAATGGTTAATTTTTGATATTGTCAAAATAAAATATATATTTCGACAAATCTTAGCTTGGCTATATTTGGACTTATTTCATGAATCTTATATTGTGTTCGAGCGGAGTTATCTATATTTGAATAAGATTTTAGATTATTATCGAAATTTCACAACTGTGAATGTTATTTACGAAAAATAAGTTGCAATAACCAAGTTTCTATCGAAATTCTTGCTATTGATGTTGATGTTATTGATAATTTCTGAAGTCGACTGATTATATCTACCAGATTAGAATATTTAGCTTTATATATAAAGTAATTGTCCATGAGATCCACTAATCGTCATTTTCTTAATACATCACCAATTTAGCATTATTGTTGAAAAAATTCAATAATTTTCAACAATTTAATGATTCAATATTGACGCAAATGTAATAAGCATCCATATAATTATTAACTTAAAACCAGATTCATGTTTTCGATCAAATATCCGATTACAAATTTCTAACATAAGGCAGTTCTATCACCATTCCGTTATATAGTAAATATTACATGTGTTATTTAATGCAACAAAAAGACTAAATTTTCAGTTTAGATTCCGCACCTTTTGATCTAAGAAACTCTTCGATTTCCTTGTTCTTATTTCTAATGGCAGCATCAAGAGGGAGCAAAAATGTTGTTGTTCGCTCTTCATAAGGAAATTGATGAATTGCATCATACACTAGCTCATATATCAAGATGTTGTACTTTCCATTCACGTTTGCACCTTTTTCAACAAGTAGCCTAACAATATCATACCATCCTTTTTCAACAGAGTAATATAGCGGCGTTTTTAGATGCACCTCTATGTGACGGTATTCGTATTTTTCTTCATCCCTGCCGCATTCCGTGTCTGCACCATTCTCTATCAGGTACTCTATTAATTCAGGAATCATCATCTCGCATGCGTAAAACAGCGCGGAAGTCTTATAACAAAATGAGGAACTCCAAGACTTGTGTAAAACTTTTCATTGATGTCGTATTTGCTGCCGATGCAGAAGAGTGCAGCGCGAAGGTTGTGGAAGTGCAAGCAGCCTGATACTTTGAGCAGCTCGCATTGGTATGACGACATCAGCCAGTCGGCAATATCGTTGTTGTGCGCCTGCACAGCATCGAGAAGGCAATTATCGAAGGTTTTCCCTTTCTGCGTAAGAATCCTTATGATCTCAAATTCACCACCAATCACGGCGTAGTTAGTAATTATTTTTGGAAGATTATTGCTGTTAACGATTAAATATTTGAAGATGTTGATGGAACCATTCTTAGCAGCCGAAGAAAATGCAGCCTCAATCTTTTCCTTGCTGCTGCTTTGGAAATCAAATTTTTCAATAAACTCATCTAAATTGTCTTTAATTATCAAACGTTCTTCATCTGAAATTGAGTTAGAAAAATCAATAAATTTTTGTGTTGTGTCCATATCTAAATTTAATTCATTTAGTAAGTTCATTAAATATGTATATGATTTAGGCTTAGTCCTAACTACATCATACATTGTTGAAATACAATATTGGCGCATGTAAGGGCGTTGATTTAATACTTCAATGATATGATTTTTATAGTTTTCGGCATTTTCTTCTAACATTCCCCATAACATGTCCTCTAGAGAGGAAATGAACGCAATGCTGTCAGGGATTTGCATTGAAGAAATATTAATATTTTCATTCATATGTATTGAAAAGTGACAAAATTTTGGAACATAAAAAATAATCGAATTTTAAATTGTCTACATATATCTTCAGCAACATATTTGATTAAAATTTGAAATTTGAAAAATATTCGTCAAGATTAACCCATAAAAATCGATTTTGACCAAATATATCATAGTTATATCAATAATTCATCTCATTTTATTTTGCAAAATACCATAAAAAGCTATATTTTGAAAACCCATTATAATTCCTATGTTTTATGAGGTTTAATGAGAAGATATGATGTTAGTACAAAGTTTCTATCTGTATTTTTGCAACTAAAATGCGCAATTAACGACAGAAATGTAAGGCCACGATAGATTAACCCATTTTCGTCAAATATGCTGCGTTATTGCCAACTGTTGCATGTATATATGCAGATTTTCATAACTAGAATCTCCCAATTCTGAATTATGTGGTTGATTTCAACTTTAACCAATTTTTATTTGAGTTGTCTGGATATCTCATGAAGAATAGCAATGACATACACGAATACCAAATGAAATCAATCATAAAATTATTTCAAACCCTTTTATGATTTTCGCTCTCAAAATTCTTCTTCTCAAAAGTTTCATGGTTTAAAACAGAGACATGTGATTAAGCACACGAAAAAACAGGCATTCGAAATATGCATGACTGATGATTCTGATGCCATTCAATCTTGTCTTCTCAAATCCAAACTTTTCTCTCAAATGATCGGAATTTTATTCTCAATTATTATCACAGCCAAAGCAATCAGAAAACTATAATGTCTGAGTACAGTGCGTACGATACTGATATAGAGGCACCACTTGCTGAACACAGCGACAGCAACTCATCAAACAATTCTCACTCAACTCCAACTTCGAACGAAGATTTCAACCTTCAGGAGGAGATGGAGGAGTTTGAAACATCCCCTTACCAGGAAAACACACCAGGATCGAATGTTAGCTCGTTTGGCACCATCATGAATCTCTTAAACTCCCTTTTAGGTGCTGGTATTCTCGCAGTTCCAAATTCAATGATTGCTTGTGGTTTACTCCCATCTGTATTCCTTCTAGCTGCTATTGCTGCAATCTCCTACTACTCAACAGCAATGGAGATGAAGCTCCAGATCGAACTCGGATCTGCTGGCTTGGATGATCTCGCTTTAAAGATCATGGGCAAAGGCGGACAAGTTGTCTTATCTATCTTGACTCTCGCTTTCTGTCTTGTTGCAAATCTCGCCTACATCATTATCTCTTCAGACACAGTTGCCTCATGGTTTGCTATGGTGAACATTGATGTCACAACAACATGGAAGAGAGCAGGTGTTGTTTTAGCTTATTCTCTTATCCTTCCAGTTACTTTGTCCATTCCACGCTCAATGAGATTCTTATCATGGATTTCCACAGCTGCTTTGGTTTTTGTTATCTTCTTCGAAGCTGCAATGGTTGCAAAAGCCATCAAAGAATTCCCACATAGAGGAATCCATAAATCAGTTTCAATGGGCAAAATGTCCGTCGATATTTTCTTCGCTTTGTCAGTTTATGGACTTACATTTACACTTCCAATCACAACACTTCCGATTGTTGATGAACTCCCAAGAGTTTTGAAAAAGAGAAACACAGCTGCTTCACTCTCATCAATCATTTGCTTCTTCTTAGTCATTGTTCCAGGAATCATAGGATATCTTATGTTTGGTGACGAAACCAGAGAAATCATCCTTGAAAACTTCAACAGCAATGACACGCTCATGGTTTTAGTAAGAGCAGCATTCTTCTTCGTCGTTACATTCTCATATCCATGCATGTGCCAGCAGATCTTCGCCTCATGGGGCCAGTTGTTGTACAACGACAATAACGCCAACAGCTTTCCACCCAAAAGAAGAGCCATTGTCCAGTTCATTTCTCACATCATTCCAATCCCAATTGCCATGTTCTTCCCACAGATCAAGCCAGTTCTTTCAGTCGGTGGAGCTCTTGGAGGCTGCATCGTTGGATTTTCATATCCAGCCCTACTTTGGTACATGCACTACAGGCCAACAGTCAAGGAACTCCAGTTCTGGCTTGTCTGGGGCTTGTTCGTTTTCGGCATCGTAATTGCTGCAGTTTCCATTACAATTTCTGTTATCGGTCTTGTTAAGAAATAATCATTTTTCATGTTTGTTATGCATAAAATAAACAATTTATATAAACAAAAATCAAACTGATATCCCTGATCCACTGAATAGTGAGGGTTCCAGGGAAACGGTTGATGTGCAGTCTCTGACTTTGAAAATGCCGACAAGTCTATCAGCTGACTCAAACATGTTATTTCTAAGTGTGACAACAATGAATTGAGCATCGGCTGTCCTTTCCTTGAGGAAGTTCGCAATAATTGAAACGTTTCTAAAGTCAAGAGCTGCGTCTATTTCGTCCATGATATAGAATGGTGTTGGCTTGAATTTGTGGAGTGCAAAAATTAAGCTCAAACTTGCTAAGGTTTTCTCGCCTCCACTCAAATTAATAATTGGCTTCCATGACTTTCCTGGAGGGCGCACAGAAAAGATGATGCCTTGTCCAAAAGGATCAAGCGAATCGACGATTTCGATTTGAGCATCGCCACCAAGAGCAACTCTTTGATATGTTTCCTTCAGTGCTGTCTGGATTCTATCAAAACCATTTAAGAACATATCTAGTCTCTGCTTCTTAACTGCGTAGAGTTCCTCGACAATCTCGTTTCTCTTTTCAGCTGCATCTTTGAAGATTGCAAGGCATTCCTTGCATATTGCGTCCCTTTGTGCATAGTCTTCGAGGACGGATAAGTTGGGATCCATTTTGCCAACTCTCTGTTTAATGTCTTCCTTTTCGACTTCAATGTCGTACTCAGTCTTTTCTTTATCAAAATCTTCATCGTTGATGCCTGATTTTGCCAACTTTTGAGAGTAATATTCAAATTGTCTGTTCAGATCTCTCAGCGCATTTTGAGCTGCTTCGTACTTGATTCTAAGGGAGTCTATACTTGCAGCAACTTCAGATCGTTGCCTCCTGTATTCTGTTGCTGCTTCTACAAACTTCTGAAGAGCTTCTTCACATTTATTGACTCTTTCTTCTGCATCTTCTTTCGACTGTTTTTGAACGCTATAAGATTTTTCGAGCTCGGCCTGTTTTGATTTTGCATCTTCAAGTTTCGTTTTATTTCTTTCAATATTTCCACTGCATTCTTTAATAGTGTTATCAGCGTTTTTCTCCATTTTCTTTGCGCTTTCTATCTTTGCAGCACTTTTTGCGAGACTTATCTTTTTCTCTGATATTGCAATGTCCATATCCTTGACAATCTTTTCCTGAGCAGATGTTTTATTCTTCACCAGCTCTAAAACAGTATTCTCGATTTCCTTGATCTCATTGGAAAGCTTTCGCATGTTATCTCCAATTGAATCCAGATCTGGCTTAATTTTTTCAATCAAAGTACTCAATTCGGCAATTCTTTCGGAATTAAATTCAATGTTTTCGTTTTCGAGCTGCTCAATTGTCACGTTAAGATCATTTATTCTATTGTTATAGCTTTCTAGATCCATTTCCATCTTTGTTACTTTCATGAACATGTCTGAATTTCTGATTTGTCCAAGTCTATTCCTTGCCTTTTCAATATCGCTGCGCAGCTCTATAACAACACTGTCGCATTGCTTTGATTCTGTTGAAAGTGCTTCAATCTCTCTATCACTAACAAGATCCATTCCGCCTTCTTTTTGTCTTGAACCATCTCCAGACATTGTTCCAGCTGTTTCAATTAGCTGGCCTTGTAATGTTACAACTCTCTGTCTTTCTTCGCCACCAAATGCTAGTCGCTTTGCCTCTTCAATATCATCTGCAACGAGTGTATTTTTCACTGCGTAAAAGAATGCAGGATAAAACTTTTGGTCACTGAGTCTGACTTTGTCAACAATTCTCTCGGCACCAGGAGGAATTTCTCCGTCAGTAACTGTAACTTTGTCAAGCGATATGAAAGTAACACGGCCGAGTCTTCTCTTTTTGACTTCTTCCAAACAATGCTGAGCTATATCCATATTGTCAACAACGATATATTTCAGCTTGTTGCCTGCTGCTGCTGTCATTGCTGCGTTGTACTTCCTATCAATTTCACCAAGTTTCGCCAGTCGTCCATAAACTCCATCAAGATTGAGCGACATTAGAAAGTCTGCTGCTTCGTTATTTGACTGATTTTTTCTTGCCAGTCTTTGTGCTTCTGCAAGTATGTTACCAGCAACTCTCCTTCTTTCCATTGCATGGGGAAATTCTCTTTCCATCCCAGTAAGCTTTTCGTTCAGATAATTCTCTTCTTCTTTGAGATTTTCACAACTGCTTTTGATCTGCTCGAGTTCGCCCTCTGTTTTTTCTTTAAGCGAAGTTATATTAATAAGTTGACTTTTTGCATTACTTAAATTCGATTCTCTATCAACCGATGCTCTTTTCGAAGCAAAAAGTTCAGATTCGAGCGATTTATATTCTTTTTCTGTCTCGATAAAATTCTCATTTTCAGCCGAGTATTGTGCTCTCTTTTCCTCGAGATCCTTATTATACTGAAGTGCCTCACTTCTAGCTTCATCTGCTAATTCACTTAACTTTTTCCTTTCAGTTTCAATTTGGGCTTCTAATAATTGAAGTTCTCCTTCAGTCTTTGTTTTTTCTACCTCTTCATTTGATATAATTGTTGCTGCAGCTGATTTTGCTGTTTCTGCTTTATGAAGCTCTTCTTCTGTTCGTGAAATTAATGAATTAATGTGAGTGACATCAATATTCGCTCTATTTCTTTCAGATGAAATTGAGGATAGTTTCGTTGCTTCTCCTTGCAAATGCTGTTTTGCTGATGCTAAATCTGATTCATATTTCTTCTTATCAGATCCCTCACCATTGAATTTCGCATCTAATTCTGCTAACTCGTTTTCTTTTTCGTCCAATTCAACTTTTTGATTTTTCAGGTCTTCTTCCTTTTCTTTCAGCATGTTCTCTATCTTTTGCTTGTTGGAAAAGTATGAATGAGCTTCCAAAACCTTGATCTTCTGTTTTAACTGGAGATAAAGCTCTGCTTCATCTTTTGACTCTTGTAATGCATCTCTTTCTTTCTCGGCCATCCTTAATCTATCAAGAGTCAGCGATCTTTCTCCATTCGCTTCATCAAGACGTCTCTCGCACGCTGATATCTGCTCAATGAATTTATCTGAGCCTATAATATCTTCTATGTACTCTAAAAACCCAGCAGGGCCGTTTGCAGTCGCTTTTGGCTTCATCTGTGAAATTGCTTGGACTTCACCCTGCAGAATGAGAAAACGGTTGTGTTCGAAGTCTAAACCTTGACTTTTGAGGAGATCTGTGATTTCTTTAAATGATGATTTTTGATTGTTGAAATAGTAATTGCTTTCGCCGGATTTTTCTACTTGCCTCGATATTACAAATGATGAACCTGGAATTTCGGAATTATTTACAGCTTTTGCAAAATGAACTTCGACTCTTGCATATGCAAGATTAGGATGATCAGGACCATTATGTATAAGGCCTGAAAGTTTCGAATGCCTCATTCGTTTTGCTCTAAATCCAAAAACGAACAAAAGTGCATCGATAAGATTGGATTTCCCAGAGCCATTGGGGCCAACAATGCATGTGAGCTGATTATTGAATGGGCCAACAATCTGTCTACCATAGTAAGACTTGAAATTCTCTAATATAATCTGAGTTACTATTAATCTTTCACTCATTGCTCCCATTTTTAAACGGTCACCTCATCAAACGGAAAATTCGTTACAAAGACTTTTTCTTCCAGCATATATGTCATGGTACTATGGCCGAGCGGTCCAAGGCGGTGGATTCAAGTCCCACTACCGAGAGGTGCATGGGTTCAAATCCCATTGGTACCATTTTTTCTTTTTCCATTTTTTAAAAACCGTTTTGAATTAATGACTCATTTTCTTCCTGACCCTTTTGAAGTATCGAGTATTAGCAAAATTGTCAGGGAGTGGGAAGAAAGTTTAGATTTTTATAGATTTAGAAGAAGTTACGCTAAACAAAATTTATCTGATATTGATCCGAATAAATTTCTGAAAAACCTTGAGATTATGATTGACCAGAGAAATAAAAACTTCTACAAAAGTGCTGCACAGTTCTATGCCAATGTGTTAAAACTCCATGAAAGAGGAACCCTTGTTCAAACACAAGAAACACTGAAATATCTCATGATTTTACGTCAGTTAATCATTTGTAGATCATCATTGAGAAAATTCCGTAAAATAATCAAATTACTTCTGAATTCAAATACTTCTCCGAAGCATCATCGCCACCATCACCATCGTAATAAGCAAAAGCTTCCACCAGTTCCAAAATTAGAAGAAGATACAAAAAAACAAATTTTGGAGATCAACATAATGGAAAAGACTGTGTCACGAAATATAGATCCAATTGATAAATCATCTGGTGAAAAAGAGTCTTTTCAAAAAGAAGAGCATATTGAAAGAAAAGAATCTAAAACAAAAACTGAATTAGAAGAGTTTATTGATTTTCTTACTTCTTTAAACAATGGAGTTCTCAATATGAACATTCTTGATAAAATTTATATCCAGATAATGCTCTTTAAAAAACTATTTCCACCAGATAACGAACTGTATCTAAGCATTCTATCTCAAATTGACTCAGGATATTTAGCCTTTCAATCAGTACAAGAATTAATCGCATATCTCAACAAATAATAGAATATTATTTTATTACAGAATAATATTTTATAAAACATTTTTGAGCGATATATATCACATAAAATAAAATGCAGTGCAAATTGTAAAACCGCGCAGCTTGTTGAGCATTCTGTCAGATTAACTCGATAGATGAAAATATGAATTAAATTGGCAAAATAATGGCAGGAACGTTAGCTCTGACAGTGGCAAAGCGTTTACCCAAAACTACAGGAATTACAGGCGAACATGATAAAAAAAGTAAACGTTAAAATTTTCCCTTTTGAATGGTTGTAAAGTAAAATTTTTTGACACGACAGATACAATTTTTTGAATGACTGATGAACTGAGCGAAATCGTCGCGAAACTTTACAAGGCCGCGACACTTCGTGAGGAGAATGTGGCAAGAGTCGCACGGAATTCATTGAGGAAGATTTGCGCAAGCAATCCTAAAGAATGCATGTCATTCTTATCAAATGTCCAAAATTCTAATCCAAATCCTTCAGAGAAAGAGCTTGCAACTTGGATGTCGCTCTTTTCATCGTGCTTTAATGAGATGAATCAGAGCTCAAGTTTGCAAACTTTTTTAAATCTTCAGAAATTAGCTTCTAATCAAAATACAGACATCGTGCTAAGAGAGTGGGATAATCTTTGTGAAAATTATATATCAGATAATGCAAAGGCTGATATTATTGACCAATTACAGTTTTCATCTGAAGCAGAAATCATCACATTATCAAAATGCGCCAAGTTTCATGCTGAATCACTCGAAAAATACTTATCGACGCACAAAAATATTATGAATAGCTTTCAATTTGATGTGATTGTTCATTTATTTTCAGAAATTTCAAAGTACATCGAGTATGAAACAGTTCTTATTATTGAGTTCTTCTACACAATTGTGAATCAGCTGATAATGACGCGAAAGAAAAATTATCTGATTTGTTCAAAAAATTTAATTCATCTGATTTCAAAAAATTCATGCATCTTAAACTCGAATGAGATTCTGCAGCGATTAATCGAAAATTTATCAATACTTTACAAGAATACGCCGGAATTTTACGACATTTTGATTGACTTGTCATATGAGCACAATATTCATCTCATCGTATCATATTTGTTCAATGAGTTCGAATCAGGCACAGCACTTAAGCAGAATGAAGTTAATTATGATAATCAAATTAATCAAGTGATTTCCGCATTCAACAAGCTAATTAAACTACATTCACAAATCATAATCCAAGAAATAATCAATTCTTTATCAGGTGGAAAGAGATTTTGCAATATTTTACTTCTTGAACAATTAATTTTAACTAACAATGATGAAAAAGATATAATTATAGAAAATATTGTTGAATACATACCAAAAATAACTGCAAATTCACTTATTTACTTAAGACTCTGTACAACAATTATCAAAAATGTTGCAATTTCACGTAATTTTGCCACCAAAATGCTTCCATTCATGATAAATGTTATACTGAATCAGAATGAGAAAGATAGTTACATAGATGACCTCATCTCGACTCCGAACAAGCAATACATTCTTGATTTCTGCTGCGACGCCATTTTCGAGTTTTCCAGCCTGATTCCTCATCTTTCTTACTTGATTTGCGAGATTTCGGACAGTTCTGAGGAGCTCAGCATAAAGAAATTAAACTCAGAGGAAATGAATCATCCATTTGTGTCTGCCTTGATTCGCAGATCCATTCAGGAGAAATCTCTTCTTCTCCTATACATCTTCAGCTTCCTGCTTTCTATGAACAAGTTCCAAAAGCCAATCTTCAGAGTCCTCCACCTTCTTGTCATCTACACATTCCCTCTTGCAACAACAGAAGACATTTTCACAGAAAGCGAAGATAACAACTATTTATCTCTCATAGACAAGATCATCACTGCTCTTAATGACAGGCACTTCCAGATTTCTTTGTCTTCTGTTGCCATCAGTGAAATAGTAAACAAGGCAATAAAGGACCATCACAAGAACTGCATCGAAGTCTTATGCCTCCTTTCGCAACATTTTCCTGCTGAGACATCAGCGAATTTCGTCACTCGACTGCTTGAGACACTCGAGCACACTGACAGTTCCGCAGAATTAGTCTCGAAGATTCTCTCTCAAAACCCGCAGACTGTCATCACATTCCTGAAAACAGTGAACATTGACACATTCACAGTTGCCATTGTGCAGCACTGCTGTGCACACTCTTATCCATCAGAAGGAGAATCCGTTGCACGCGCATCGCTGAAACTCTTGCAGAAGGCTGTCGTTCAAAAGAATGTCAACGCGTCAGGGATTTTGATGGCAGTGACTGAAGCATGCAGACTGGCCAAGGCGTCGAACTTCTCCATCACGCACAGCTTCAACTTTTTCTTCGAGTATGCTGTAGGCTGCTTCAACAATACAAACCATAAAGTGTTCATGCAGATGGTCCTCGTCTGCCTGAAGAGCTTAATTATTGTTGCAGCAGAAGTTCAGAGAGCGAACGTCCAGATGCTCATCGAAAATGTTTTCCGCTCCCAGCAGCTTATAATCAATCTCACGCAGATCGAAATTTTCGGTGAAACGCAGAACCTTCTCATTGCCATACAGAAGAGGCTTCCATCAGCTGAAACATTTGTGCAGCTGTTATGGTGCTTCATTCCAGCCAGGAGTAAAGAGATGCACAACATTGCAAGCTTCCTCTCTCTTCTCTACTCATCAGTGATCACACAGGAGACTAAAATCCCGAAGCTGCCACAAGTGATCTGTTGCATCCTCGCCTGCTCACACAATTTGATGCAGCAAAGCCTCGATGCAGCCCTCGCAGTGTTCAAATGCGTCAAAGAAATCCAAGGAAGGCCTCCGCGTGTTTGCGATTTTCTTAAGCAAACAGGCGACGATTTCCTGATGCATTGCTTCGAGTTCTGCAGAGACATGTCTCTAAAAGGACATCAGCAGTTCACTGAACTTCTTGCCAACATAATCAGCGTGATGACGAAATTGCCACCGCTGGACTCAGTCACGGCAGATTCGATGAGCAAAAGATTCCCGTGGTCGGAGAAGCTCCTTTCAGTTCTCAGCGAAAGGAACACGCGTGGCTTCATTCTGCAGCTCCTCAAAAACACACAGATAGTCAATGACTTAGCGCATATCGAAAAAGTTGTTCACTCAACTGCCTCTGTCATTGCTGAGATGCTATTCAAGAACAGCGAAGATAAACTGATCCTAATAGCATCAAATATCGTCAAAGTTCATGCGACGGATGACGAAAGGATGTCAATAGCATGCGCACTACTACTAATTTACTACTCTTCAAAGAGCGAAGAGCTGAAGAAAGTTGCATTTTCCGTCTGCTCGAAAGAAATTCTGAGTTCAAAGTCGAAAAATGCCCTTTCATACATCATGTCGAACGCGGACATCGGACAGCCGAAGACTGCGTTTGGAGTTGCTCATTTCTGTGCACACTTCATTAACAGTGAGAATGCTGACCTCTTCTTCCCGACATATCTAGGCTTCACTCATGTTGATGGCTCCAAATCTACTGTTGTCAAATTCTTGCCGGAAATTCTGAAGTTAACACTCACTCCAAGACTTGCGGCACTGGCCCTGTCGCATGTTAAGGATCTTGTTAATGAGAGAGATGAAAGAATCTATCAGAAACTTCAGGAAAGCGTCTCCGCAATAAGCAAGTCTTCCAATGAAGTAAAAGAAGACTGCTTTGTTGAACTTGTTCTCGACATGGCTTCTTTTGGAATCTATTCTGAAGGAATCCCATCAGAGGTTATTGCGAAGTTCCCAGAAAACATGCTTCTGAAATGCACCGACGCTGTTTTGAAGAAGGAGAAAACAGATTTCGATGATGATGTTGTTGAAAGAGTATGCGAGAAACTCTTTGTTGGAAACGTTCATTGCATTCCTGCTATGTTGGCGATCCAAAACAAACCGAAGATTATATCCAAGCTGAAGAACTATGTCTCAGATCTTGTTTCCTCGAACAATGACGAAGTTTCCATCTTAGCAATGCAGGAAATTTCGGAAATCTACTCATAATGTTTTTTGTAGTAAAACTTTTTTTGTGTTTTTTGTTTCAATTCTCATAAAAACAAACAAAATTTTTAATATACTAATCAATCAACTTTGTAGACAAACTTCGCAACAGCATCTTCTGTCAGCTGCCCAGGCGATGCATTTACAAGCCTCCTGACTGCTGTGTCTGAGTTGGACAGTTTTTCGATTGACTCTTTCGCCTTCGACATCAAATTCTTGAAAGAACGCTCGTCAAGCTTCGATGTCGTCTCAAACAAGTTGCTGAGAGTCGTCGCTGCAATGCTGAATATCTTCCTCTTTTCTGATTCTATCTTCAGCTTCTCCTTGCCTGCAATGTCATTTATCTTCGATTCGCACTCCTGCTCTTTTGCGATAGCTGTGGCATGCAAGAGCTGCTTTTCGCGGCCGATTTCCTCCTCCATTACCTTCAGACGCTTTGTGAGCGAATCATTCTTCTCCTCAGCCTGAGCCAGCATCTCATTGGATTTGCTCAGCTTCTGCTGCAGCTCTGAGCAAAGAGTGCTGAGGTCATTAATCTCTGAAGCTGATGATGTCAGTTTCTTCTGAAATTCGTTGATTGAGTTTTCGAATCCGTCCTGTAGAGCCGACTTTTCGCCCTTCAGCCTGTCGACTTCCTTGGCGAGCTTCGTCTTCTCCCTATTCAACTCCTCTGTGTGCATCTCAATCTGAAGCGATGACTGCGTGTCGCTGTTCTTCTGCTTCAGCGATAGCTCAGAAATCTTGTCTTTCGCAGCCTTCAGCTCGCTGCGGAGATTTGTGATTTCTTCTTCGTGCTTAGAGTTCTCCGCCAGCCTCATCTCTTCGACCTCCCTGATCTTTTCTGCGTATTCGTCATACTTGCTGTCCAAGTCAGCGCTGTACCTTTGCTCTGCTTCAATTCCAGCTCTTTCTACTGCAGAGACTTTCTTCCTCAAGGAGCTGTTCTCCGCCTTCAGTGTTTCGGCTGCTTTGGACAGTTTTTCTGTTTCTTCTTTCGCTGTCTCTGCTTCCAGACGAAGTCTTGACAGCTCTTGTTCCATATCTTTGTTTCTGTCCTCGTATGCAGACAAAGCTTTCACCAAACTCTTCTTTCGCTTGCTCAGCCGCTCAATTTTGGCTTCGAATCTCACCAAAACAGAAGACGCGAAAGCGGCAGCATCCTCAACAGTGTTGAAGCGGCCACCAAAAGAGCTGCAGATTGATCCGATTTTCTGCTGTAAATCAGAATTTTCTCTGCTAAGAGCAGAGATTTTCTCCTGATTATCTTTGATTTTAGAAATTATTTCATTTCCTTTTCCAGAAATGATGTCTTCGATTGTCACAGAGGTTCCTGATAATATAATAGCCAATGAGACAATAAAATCATTAAGAATCGTGAATCTTTGGTTATTATGGAAATTAATTTTTTGCATTTCGTCGTCTATTTGATTAATTACGCCGTTATAATAGTCCGGTATAGCTGATAAAACAGCTTGAATCTTTGATCCTGCCTTTAATGACGGATTTCCAATAATTACGTTCAATTTATCTTGCAGCTCTTTGTCGAAGTGAGAAATCTTCCATGAGGATGGTGGAACAATGTCTGCTTCTGTGATTTCTGGCTTTTGAAGTTCAAGTTTGCAATCTATTAAATTTTCGTTGAGATTCTTAATTTGATAATTTAATTCTTCGATTTGGTTTGTTTTCTGATCAACTTCTCTACTGAGTTTTTGGCTATTTTGCTCTAAATCTGTAATTTTGATTTGATTTTCGACGATTTCTTTCCTTAACACTTCTTTTGTTTTCTCCAGTGTTGATATTGACTGCTGCTGCTTTTTAATCTGCAACTCTTGTGTCTTTATCACGTCTTTATAATTCTTTTCAGAATTCGAAAAATTATTTCGAAGGATTTTAAGTTGTTGCTCTGATTCATCCAACAATTTTGACTTTGTTTGATTCTCACTCTGTAATTTCGTGATTTGTGAACTTAAATTAATGATATTTTGATCATTTTCGTCGATTTTATGTGTTAATTCTGATATTTTGGAATTTGATGCCTTTTGTTGCGTGAGAAGCTTTTTAATCTGTTCTTTAAGCCCGTTTATAATTGCTTTGCACTTCGGTTTATCTGATTTTTCTTTGCTTTCGGCTTTTTCTAATTGTTTCACTGGGCTTTGTATAACTATCTGTGGTGCTGGTCTTTGTGGTGTTTTAGAAGCTTTTTCTTGAAGCACTTTTATTTTTGCTTCCAAAATTGAATTTTGGCCCTTTAATTCCTCAATTTCTAGTTTGTACTCGTCCTCTTTGTTCCAATAGATGTCTTTAAGCCTTGAAATCTCGGCCTGGAGTTCTTTTTCCCTTTTATCGAATTGAATTTGCTTATTTCTCTGCTGATCTTCAAGGAATTCGGCATTCTTCTGCATTGTGAGTAAAACTGATTTGATTTTCTTGTTCTTATTTCGAAGTTTTTTAACAATTTCATCATCTTGAAAATCAATTTTTGCTGATGGTTGAATTGGTGGATTTAAAGGCTGTTGGGAGTCGAAGAATTCGAATAAATCTGTAAATTCAGTCAAATTGATCGATAAATAATGGTTAACGTTCAAAATTAATTTTTGCATCTTTTGTTTCATGATTTCCTCGGAAATCTGGTATGAATTCAACTTTTCTTCAAGGTCTTGTATCTGTTTGTTCAACTCGTTTTGTGTTGTTTGCCAAGAATTTTTAGTTAAATTCATTTCTTTTTGAATCTCAAAGAGCTCGTTTGCGCGCATTTGCTCATAATGCTTCTTTTGCTCTTCTAACTTTTTAATTGCCTCTTTTTGCGCTTTATTTGCGATTTCAAGACGGTTTAGTAAATCTTCTTTCTCAGATTTCAGATCTACCACTAAATTTTTCAGCGAAACGTTTTCCTTACTAAGTTCCTCTGTCTTAGATGCAAGAGAAACCGCCGTATCAAATTGAGCTTTTAATAAACTATTCTGTTTAATCAAATTCGCGTTTTCTTCTTTCAGCTGATCGCAAGAAGACTGCGCATCGGATGCAAAGTCCGTCTGCAAAGTCTCCGATTGGGTTCCCTCGCAGCCTGAAGAATCAAACATTTTTTATTTGGAAATTAACGGCTTCAACATTTGCTGCTTTTACTGCAATATTTATTCATACAATGGTATCCTACATCTTTTGCGCAAATCAAAAACAGTAGTTTCTAGATTTAAGAAAAAAATATTTTATTAAATAATATAAATAAAACAAATATAACATTTGAGAGCTGTTTTGAAACCCGAAAGTTTGGTATTGATTTTGGTTTGGATTTTGATAATTTGGATTGAACCCGAAATAATTCTGCTGCATCTGTTGCTGCATTGGTTTTTTATTAGTTGCTGCATTGGTGGCTGCATCTGAGGTTGCATCGGAAACTGCACTGGATTCATTGTCATAAAACCAAATTGTGGCATTTGTTGTTGATAGAACGATGGAGATTGCATTTGAGGTAATTGTTGATGATACTGAAGAAGCTGGCTCATAGGAACTCGCTTAACAAAATTCTGATTCATCGGAGACTGTTGTTGTAGTTGGCTTAGTTTCCATTCTTGGAAATCACCGCTGGAATGGAGCAATATCGTAATCACCCGGGATACAAGATATTGTCGTTCCTTCATATAGAGAATTTTACATTGAAGCTATATAGAGGTCTTTCACCACCTGCAACTTGTATATAAGATCTTTTATCAAAAATTTGTGCATAATCGCTGTCAATGTCGCCGTATTGTAGCATGCTCTTTCCAGGCTCATCAACTTCAGATCTGAAAGAAAGTTTCTTGTTTTCGATTTCGAATTTCTCAATGAACTTGTTGATCTCAGGAATCTCACAATAAAAGATTCTTATTCCAACCATTTGGCGGTTATTCCAAATGCTTCTTTAAGGGTCCGCTCCGGCCAAATAGCGGTCTATCGTCGTGTTTTTATTTTTCATGATTTTAACCTATTTTGGTTCA
>MRSU01004989.1:0-27996 GCA_008369845.1 Trichomonas gallinae | reverse complement strand
GATCATCAGCATTGCCGCACTTTTGGAATGCTGGATTTAGGTTTTCTGATTCTCGAAATGAGATTGATGAGTTCATATTTCGGTCAGTATGTTATGCTGGTGAGAAAGATCCTTACATGATGCGCAAGATCCAAAAGCAAGCATGAATATAATGCTTTTTATTGGATTTAAAAATTCAATTTTTTCGAGATTATCACAATATATAAAAGAATATTGTTGTTAATACACTTATTGTTGTTAATAATTTTGGAAATTCGATTTGTTTAAGATTAATACATGAAGTAAATATATATTCTCCAATTTTTTTAAGTGAGTCTGGAATATCAATGTTTTCGAGAGATGAACATTCTGAGAAGATATAGTCTTCGATTACTGTCATACTTAATGGAAAGATGGTAGTAAATAGTTGAGTGCAAATCTCAAATATATTAATATCCCAAGTTCTGTAAGCTATATTGGTGAGATGGCTTTTAATGGATGTAGATCATTAAAATCTATTAACATTCCATCACTGACATCACTAACATCAGTTCTTATACAATTTACTCATATATTTGCATATGCTTTTGCTAATTCTAAACTAGAGCCAATATTCATTCCAAAAACTGTTAGTTATATTGGTATCTATGCTTTATATGGTTGAAAATTCTCAATAATGCTTTTATTCAAGGAAATACAAAAATTTATGAATATGTCTTATATTTAATGGAAATGATGATTATATTGAGAATTATGCGTTTGATTCTTGCGAGAATTTGGATAATGTTCATTTAGCTTCTAAGATTTTAATATTAGGAAAAGAAGTATTTTCTGGTTGTTATAAATTGAATAAGAATTTCAATGATAATGTACCAAGTAGTAATTTTCCTGATCATAACTGTATATACACATATCAATACGCAGATTTAGATATAGTGGCCATCAACATAGGTGAACTTGTGTATAAAAATGGAAGCACATACAGAATTAATCCAAATATCAAGAAAATTTATGGTAATGTATTTCATCGTTGCAGCGTTTTGAAAACAGTACGATCTCCAGAAATGCTTGAACATTTTGATGTGAAAACATTTGCAGCGTGTTATAACCTTCAGTTAGTTATATTTGAGAGTCAATTTTCAATGGATTACGCACATCTTTAGCTTTTTTCGCAACCAATATTCAAAATTAATTTTGCCAAAAAGAGTTGTTCATGTTGATGCCTATGCATTTACCCAGTGTCAAAAACTTACAAAAATTATAGAGTGAAGTCCTAAAATTATGGAAGCTGGATTTTGTCAATCAGTTATAGAAACATTACTTTTCTTGAAAAGATGCCAGATTTCATGCTTTGCGTTTTTAGAATGCAAAAACATTCAACAAATAATATTCTAAGATTTTAAACCGTTTATGAGTACTGAAAGTATAACCCAGGCAAAAATCGAACAATTGAACACAAATTTCAGCAAATCTACTATTTTATACTTGGGGAAGAACTATGATTTTAATCATGACATAATTGGGCATAAACTATTTCAAAGCATAGGGAAAAGTGTAATAACAAGCTCAAATTATCGATTAAACACATTCTATGATTTACCAGTCGAAAAGAAAATTGAAATCGATATCAAAATTCTCAGACCATGCACATTTCTTTTCTGAGCTTCTTGCAACAATGCTTTCCTACATCATAAACTCTAGATGATAGCACTATTATGTCCTTATTATTGATTAAACCAAAAATTCTAATTTTTTTGACGTTTTCTATTCATAGACTACATTTTCAATTGGGAAATCAAATCTATCTTATATGATCAGAACTTGATTATCGAGAAAGTATTTTTTCTTTAAATATTCACAAATTAAATAAACACTTAATACATCTTATTATTGGAACTTTTTATTTGAAATTGTCAGGAAATGAATAGTTATGAATTTACATGTCAAAAATCTAGATTTTACAATATGCAGGCACATGTTCGCGTAGTTGAAGCAAAAGAACTTCCAAAAATGGATGCATTCGGTAAATGTGACCCATTTGCCATACTCCAAATGAATGCTTCGCGAAATTTACAAAAAACTAAAGTTATTCAATCAACTTATATGCCAGTTTGGAACGAAGAATTTCATATCCCGATGGAAGATCGAACAATAGATACATTGACAGTATTTCTTAAGGATGATGATAAAGGCAGCAGTGATGATCCAATTTCAATTATTCGTATCCCAATGGATCAATTCGAAGTTGGTGAAGTATATGATAAGTGGTATGCTCTGACGCCAGTTAAAGGAGTTAAGAAAGGTGGTCAAATAAGGTTAGTTATTCATGTTGCTCAACCAGGAATGATTCCATTCGTAAAATCATCAGATCAGCATACAGCTGCATCCAACGATACTCAAAAGCCTGCAACTCAACAAATTCAGAAACCAGAAAATATTCTTACTGAACAGCGGAATCAAACTCCTAATCAATATCCAAATCAACCTGCTCCTTCGCAGTCAAACCCAGCAGTAAATACTACAGATCCAAAATATCAATATCCTGAAAATCCTTCTCAAATGCCTCCTCAACCACCTTATAATCCAGGCTACAATATGAATCAGCCAGAAATGCAGCCACCAGGCTCCAACTTAAATTATGGATATAATCAGCCTCATTTGAATCCAAACGGTCAATATCAATATCCTCAACAGTATCCACAAAATCCAAGCGCGCCATATCAATATCCACCACAACAACAATATTATACAAATCAATATCCAGCACAACAGCCAGCATATCCACCACAGCCAGCTGCATATCAGCCACAATATGGAGCAGCTCCATATCCTCAGGCTCAATATCAACCTGGAGCCTATCCTCCTCAACAAATGGCTCCACCACCAGGAATGTATAATCCAGGTGGCTACCCTCAGCCAGGCGTCTATCCTTATTAATGTCATAACTATTTTTATTTATAAATTTTAGTTTATTATTTATTATTCCCTTTCAGTAGTATTTAATTGGCATTACATTCTGAATATATTTTTGTTTCTCCAGTAAATTAAAGAGTTTTCATATGTTTGCATTAATTTACGTCTTAATTGATGAATTTCACCAATAATCGAAAGAAAAAAGTAATTCAGAAACGTAATACTCGTTTTGATAACTATATTGCGCTTAATTTTTTTCATTTGCGTTCTTATTATCAAGGATCATACATTCTATTTGTTTAATACCTTACATATCTATTTATAGAGTGATCATATTACTCTATACGTCCAATACGAGTATCACGGATTTGATTAAATCATGGACCAATTTGCTAAGTTGTAACAGTATGGGTAATGTCCAAAGCTATTGACATTACCATATTATATTTGTTTCGATCATAAAAAAAAATTCAAATAAAATATCGAGCATAATTTAGCGAAATAATATGATAATTTCATGCATATTCGTGCATTATAGTTACATATTTAAGAAAACCTTTACATATAGCGACAAAATAAATTTCAACTAAAAATATCAAGGCGTTGAGCTTTGTCGATAAATGGCTGAAATATAAACACCAATATCTCAAAAATAGTAGCATCATTTTATCAAGTATAGCAACTTGTTCATCACTCAAGTTATCGATAACAAAAATTTGCGGCCACTCTCTTAATAATAGATCCGTTCATCATAATATGACGCGTTACTTAAAAATCGGATGGATTAGGCTTGGTATTAAAAATGTAATTCGATAGCTTTTACATCACGAAATTTTGAGAACTTCGTATATTCAATTTTGTATAATATGTATATCATTCTATAATAATGTCTACTAAATATTTTTTTATAAAAAAAGGAGGTTTTGAAACGATTCCACGCTCAAATGATTATTGTAGTATCAAATAATGGTAATTATCAGAAGTAAATTTTCACCATGAAACAAATCAATAATGATACTGGGTCGGTGATTTGACACTTTTGCTGATATGAGAAATCTTTAAAATTTTGCTAAAATACTGCAGTGTAGCGTATATTAGAATGAGGAATACTCATTTTATAATTCAAAAAGAATTTAATAATGAAAAGTTAAAATGTTTGAGAATATACTATAGAAAATGTTTGGTTAAAGTTCATAATTTGAGAAGGCTTTTTTCATAAGAATTTTCATAACTTATTGAAAAAAAAAATATTGATAAGATTATTAAAAGGAATAATAAAAAATAACCGTGAAGATCTTGCAGTATATCCATCAGGGATATTAAATTGGATAAAGAATGATCAATCAAATCTTTTCAGAAATTTAATGAAATGTTATAAACACCTAGAATGCTCCGAGAAAAAAGAATTTGAAAATCCAAATTTTGAAAAGTTAAAACAAATATTGATACAGTTTGAAAAGTTCAAATTAATATTCAGACTTCCTGAAACCGATAGAAAACTTGGTCAGTGGATTTTAGCTGTCACAATGATAATTGTGCAATTTGAATTCCTCGAGTTTTCAATAGATCTGTCAAAGTTCGTAGTAGTCAAATTATTTTTCGATATTATTGATATAGAGAACTTTTACAGCCTTTCATTAAAAATTTTCAATTATCAAATATTTTTAATTCATTATTTTTCATTTCTATGCTAGAAGACTTTGAGTACGCATTTTTAGCGCAGAATGAGCTTGTGTTCAAGGATGTCATTGCCAATGGCACATACGGAGTGGTATATTTCGTTTACTCCACACGTTTCAAAACTAATTTCGCACTCAAGAAGATTCATAAAAAGTTTTTCAGGCAAGCGGAAATTGAATGCATGAAGCAGATTGATGATTGCCACATAGTATCCCTTTATCAGTACTACCAGGTGAATGATTACTACTACATGCTCATGGAATATTGCAAGACAGATTTAAACAGAATCATTGAATCGAACAACTCCATTGATGATAAAACGATGAAATATTATGTAAGAGGTATCATGGAATCCGTAAAAGCCTGCCATGACCGTCATGTCGCTCATTGCGATATCAAACCTTCGAATTTCTTGATGGATTCATATGGAAGGATCAAGATTGCTGATTTTGGCCTGTCTGCAATCTATCAGCTCAATCCTTCAATCCACAACTTCAAAGGAACTTTATTATTTATGGCCCCAGAAATATTGAACAGAAGGCAGTACAACCCGATGCAGGCTGATATTTGGGCTCTTGGGGTTACTTTGTTCTATATGGCAACAAAGCAGCTTCCATTTAATGCCCCAGAACCTCAAACTTTAGCTTTGAGAACGGAGAATGGAGATTGCTCACTTTCCCTTATTAAAGATAAGAAGCTAAGATACCTTGTTTCAAGGTGTATTCAAGTAGAGCCAAATGCAAGACCAACAATTGACGAATTACTCCAAGATCCTTATTTCTTCGATGAGATCGAATACAATAACTTCTGCACTATCTCAAAATCACTATCTGTAGTAAGCCATGACATCATTCTTAAGCCAATTCTTAAACCAAGAAATTTGAGACTCATTCGCTCTGGATCTATAAGGAGCAGCATGCATGTTCTTCCAATATCCAGTCAGGTAGCTCATAACAATTGATTTATATATAGATTTGTTGCATAATTTTTTTTGTTTGTATTGTTAAATTATTCATTGTTATATTAAGTTTTAATTAGTTCCAAATAGTCTTCTGTGATTATTTATCCTTATATTTGATTCTAAATTATGAAATAATCAAATATTCATATGATAGTCGATCAAATTTTCTAATTTGAATGCGATTATTGCTATTTTTGTAACATGAAAGTTCATATTCAATGTGTATATATCATTATGCGAAGTGTGAGCAGCATTAATTATAAATAAATTAATTTCATTTGAAATATCATAAATATCACCAAAATTATCATGAAACAAACCAACAGATGAATAAATAGATAATACCGGCTTCTAACACATAAAATCTCTATCGATATAATTCGCAACGGAAGAAATATATTTATTTATTGGAATCAAAATGGTTCATATGGTTAAAGCAGGATTAGAATATATTAAATTTTGCACTATTTTGAGTTATTTCAAGAAAAATATCCAATCAAAATTTGGATCTGATGATTAAATCGAAATGTATTGAAAAATCAATAGCGCTCATCTAATAATGTGGTAAGTGAAGATCAGTTGTGGGAGAGAATTAACAATTTAGAATTGTAAAAAAAAATTAAAATAATACATTAAAATTATATCAGATCGTTGACTTCAACGGGCTGTGGCGTTATTTCTTGTTGTTGATGAACTTCTTGCGTTGATCCAAAATCTATCAAATCATTGACTTCAGCAGGTTGTGGAGCAATTTCTGGTTGTTCAGCAACTTCTTGCTTTGGTTCACATTCTGCATCTTGTGTTGCATCGGAATCCGATTCATCAGAATTATTATCATTATTATAATTTTGTTGTAACTTATCTAATTCTGCTTTGGTATCATCGGATTGTTCGTCAGATTTCAGATCTTCATCATTCTTTTCTTCGCCTTCTTCTCTTCGCCTCGATTGTTTCATTTGCATTTGATTTGGTGCTGCTTTAGAGTTGATCATATCAAGGAATGACTTGTAGTGTGGATCATTTTCTGAATCATTGAATCCAGTAAATATTCTGTAAACGTAGTCCTTAGTTGGGATTCCAAATACTTTCAAGCAGTGTTTGCAGCCGCGTGTGATCCAATCAGCATTTCTTCTTCCGTTGTGGCCACCTGATAAGCACACAAACTCTTTCTGATCGCCGTTATATGCGTCGAATACTTTTTGGCCTTGATCAAATGGAACAAACTCATCGTCTGTTGCATGGCCCATGATCATTGGCACGTTCATTCCGGTTTTCGCTGCTTCAAGAGGCACGACATCCTTGATATCAAAGTTTGCCACATCTGAGATACAGTTTTTGAGATACCAGATTGCAGGGCCAATAACCAAACCAGGAACACCCATGGATGAAGCAATTGCGTAGCTGACATCGTGGATCGATGTATAAGTTGAATCAACAACTCTGCCGACAAGCTGTGGATGATTGACTAAAATAGCTGTTGCTGCACCCATGGATCGTCCCCAGAGTACGTACTGTGAGAATCTGTAGGATGAACTTAAGTTCGACAGAATCTGCTGAACGTCGCGAGTCTCATAATATCCTAATGAGATGTATTCTCCGGTGCTCTCGCCACATCCTGCGAAGTCGAAGCAGTAAACAGCAATTCCAAGTGGGCAAAGGTTGGGAACTAAAAATTGGCCTTCGAGCTGCGACGAAGCGTTGCCGTGGAGGTAGATAACACAAGGAATGTTACCCATTGGGTCAATTCCTTCCATAAAATAGAGAGAACCAACGACTCGCTCTTTGCTAGCGTTTCTAAAATTAATCGGATGCCTTACAAAATGCATATCATTCGATGTAATCCTAAGCGGCAGGTCCGCTATTTCGTAGTGTCTCCTAGGAGGGCGGATGATAGCTTTTATCGCTTTATCCTTGATCTCTGATAAACTCATATTCATTTTCCCATCCGAATTTATGACAATACGACACTTTACATCTGACGATCAAAATAAGGTTAATTATTGAATGGTTTACATATAAATAAGGTTAATATTTGGGGGCTGTCATTCCTATAATGGTGTAGCACACAATCCATGAAAACTCAACTAAATTACATCCTATTACATTATATAGGCATATCTTTGTGTCACTAATTGTCACTATTTGTTAATTATAAGCTTCAAAAAGATTATAATGTTTATTGAAAACGAATTATTATGAAAAGGTCAAAATCTTCGCATCAAAAAAGTGACATTTTCGTTTTTAATTCATCTAATCAATAGCATGCGAATAGAAACATTATTAGCATTAACTAATAAATGATCAAGTTTAAAAATATACAGTATAATTTTTTTAAGAAAGATCAATCGGATTCAAGCTAATTAATGCTCTGAATGTGAAGTTAATCGGCGTAGCATGTTAAATTGCGGAATGTTGGTTTCGCGTGATTCTGATGATATGGAAAGGTTCGAAATGTGATTTTTGTCACTTTTATTTAAAAATGAAAGATAATCCTATTATAGCATTAATAAATTTTCGAAACAGTCAGTCAACATTCAAAGATGCTGACTCAGAAAAGCTCAATTATATCATAAAAAGCATGCCTACTGTCGATAAACAGAAATTCATTCGTTATTGTGAAGATACACAAGCGATAGAAAACCTTGATAATGTTTTAGAGCTTGCTCCATTTAAAATAGAGTTGAAAGATGACGATTTAAAGGTGATGCTCGATCAAGAAATCTCGAATTTATATTCATCAGAAATATACTCGCTGGTTTTTCAATTTTTAGCTATTGCATGGTATCAAAAACACTCTACAAATCCATCTCATCCAGAAACTTTAGCAATAATACAAATATTTTCGAATTGCAAATATCAAAATCACGAAATTATCAATTCTATGATTTTTGAACTTATATGTATTAAATATTTACGTGCATTCCCTAAGAATTTTAATGAAAACATAATCGAAACAATATATTTACTGATTTCACAAAATCGATTTCCTACTCAACACTTCTTTCAGTCTTTGATATTCATATGTCGCACAATTGCCAATGCAGGAAATGCTAAGCTTACTGGTATAATGGTTTCTACAGTAGAAACTCTTACAGCAAAAAGATATCAAGTGATAAATGTGCCAGATATTTCACCATTAGTTATTATACTGCAGCAGGAAATTGCTAGTCTAAATTTAAATGCTTTTTCTGCTGTTTGCAGATTATCTAATTTTTCAAATAGTACAATTTTGAACGATTCATTTGTATTATTTCCGTCAATATTCTTTTCTTTTGCAGTAACAAACACGCCACGCGACAATTTATACAAAGTTCAAAAAAATACAGAACAAAAAATTGAATATACGCAAGAAGACTTCAAATTACAATTTCAACAACTAAAACAGCCACCATATGATGAACTCAATTATGTTTTAGCTATTAACACTGTCGTTCATTGTAAATCAGCTTCAATTGCAGAAATTTTAACTTTAGCGAGACCAGAAATGCGCGAATTGTTCTTGAAAAGTATGTTCAATCTAATAGAAACTGTTAATGTTTTTGAATACCTCATTGCTCTTTATCATTCATTTCTAATAATTTTAAAATCATCAGCAACTCCTTCAATTTTATCGAATTTATGTCAAAATATCGTAATGGGCAAAATATTCGAACCAACAGTCACGATTTTCTGTGAAATTCCAATCGAAAAAGAAATTTTATCAATGCGACGAATGTTCTTTGATGCTGTGAAGCATGTCCATCCTGAAACTATTCTTACTATTTACAATGTCAAAAATCCGATTTTATTTGCAGAAAATTTAATTCGAGCACAAATTAGTGGATTTTCACCAATTCTTTTTGTCGAAGATCAGATACTTACCAAAATCAATACAGTTTTCGTATCACTTCGTGGTTTAACAAATAATATCGAAAGTATTCGAGCGCAAATTGCAATTTTCTCATTTCTCCTTTGGCCACTTCAATCTTCAACCACATATTTGAAGTGTCTTGAGTCTTCTCCATTTTCTTCCGCTTTTTCTTCAAATATGTACGAAATCGAGTTGACTTCTTACACAATTCGTGCTCTAAGAGATGCTTTGGCACGGGTTGACTGCGAGAGAAATGTTTCTGGTGTTGCTACTTCATTTTCTGAAGCATGTACAATGTGTTTAAATGATCCAGACAATCCTAGATCGAAATTGCTTGCAACTTGCATATCTGAATGTCTTTCTGATGCCGTTTGCGATGAAATTGCGTTACAATTTGAAGCTTGCCTTTATTCATTGCTAAACTATTTATCAAAAGACAATGATAGCGAAATTCTCTATAATTTCTTGAAGTTCTTCGTCAAAATATGCAGATGTAACATTAAGATCTTTGATAATCATCATTTTCTCATGAAAATCATTTCAGTAATTCATTCAACAGAAAAAACTTGTTCCACGAAAGTCCTTGACATTCTATTTGGTATACTTTCTGGTGGATCAGCATTTACTTCGATTGTTTTAATAAGAAAACCAGTTGCAATACCGCTAATTATTGCGACGGCTGGTTTATCTCAGCATCTGCCAACAGTTTTTAACAGATTTATGAAATTAGCTGAAGAGTCTGACTATAACCGTACTAAATTACATGATGGAGGCCTAGATTCAATAATTTTGCAATATTGCAACTCAAAGCCAGACGAAGATGGAGTTGCAGAAGTTAATTTCGGTCGTTTAAGTTTCAAACTGAAAATAGATCAAAATTCATGGACTGAAACCGTCAAGCCACTTTTATTCTTAATATTCAGATCAAAAAGTAACAATGAAATCGCATCTCTTGTTGCACAGCATATTTCTCTTGGTGGTTTCTTATCTAGTGACATATTAAATCAATTACACACAATGCGTGTCAAAAATTCGAAGAATTTCATTATCGGACTAAGTCCAGGACCAATATCAACGACAATTCCAGCATCAAGCATCAATGATGGATTCACTGTATCTTTTAAAATCATTGTAGACTTGTTGCCGCTAAATTTCGCAACGAAAGAAGTCTATATATTCAAACTTACAAATTCTATTGTTACTTTTTCATTATATTTGCAACAAAAACAAATTCACGCTATGATTGTTGTACCTAACCAGCCGAAAGTGAGAGTAGTTGTCATAAACAGAGCATTTCATTTCGGAGAGTGGAATGAAGTAACCATCGGTTGCGATATGCGCTCTAAACCAATTAGATTCGTAACAACAGTAAATGGAGAAACTTTGAATGAGTCAGAATTTGTTATATATCAATTCACTGAGGATACAAAATTAACTTTATGTGAAGGGGAATCTGATTATCCGTGTGGATATTTATCTGATTTTATTTTCTTTTCAGGCATGAACCATAAAGAAGATCCGAATCAAATAGAACTCAAACAAGTTTTCAATACAAATAACTATGATGAGAAAATTGTTTCAACGCCTGTTTGTACAAAAGTTTTTTATCAGTTAACGGATTGTTTGATGCGAGCAAACAATGCGACAATTATAACAAAATACTACGAAAATCCTAAAGACAGCGAAATGACTTTAATCGTCACAGAAATTCTCGGAACATTATTTAAATCATCATCAATTGCTCAGCGACAATTTAGAGCAACACAGCAAATATTAATTTCACTTCACAAAAATATTTCGATGCTGACAACTGAATTATACACAGCCTTTTGGCACGTTTACACAGTAATAACAGAAGAAAGACTGCAAAATGATTTTTTATATCATTTAATATTAAATACATGGCTTTGGGCAAAATCAGGATCAGAAGCATTTCAGTTTATTCTGCATCATTGGACGTCCATTGTCATTCCTTTCGTTGACAAGAAGCTGACGAAGAAAAACTATTTTAGAATATTCCTGGCGCAATACAAATTGTTTTTCTGTGACGAAAATCATGATTCAAAACTTTTCGATGAATATCCAAAGGATTCAATTAACAAATGCCAAAAACTTTTCTCTTTGTTACTGAAACGTGTCGCATTTGTTTCTATAACAAATGATGACGTTTCTGCTTTATTATCTTATGTTTCATCATCACGAGAAAACAAAGAAACTGTTTTGCAATTCTTGAAATTAATTCACGACATTTCTCCAGCAATTGTTAGCATTCCAAATTATAGTACATCACAAATATCATCGCTAAACTATTTTCTTGACTCGAATGACATAGATATTGTCGAAAGTTCAGTGCTAATGCTATATAATCTTTACTGCAAAGAAATCAACAAATTCACTCTCTCTGCCGCTTTCCAAATAACGAAAGAAAAAATTGACTTGAAAGATCTTTTGGATAGATTATTCTCTGACCTTCAGAAGTACGAGAACCTTTATCCCCTGTTGATTGTCTTCATGTTGCGTGAAAATTATGACATGATGCCTTTGGCAGAAATTTTCCAGCAGTGGATCAATCTTAGGAAAAATATTCAAACGCCAAATCATTGGTTCGTTTGGCTTATTATCGCTGCTATGCAGAAAAATGATTTGTGCGAAATTTTCTGTAATTTCATCGCTTATGTTTTATCAAAGTCACCGAACAGGAACAAAGAGTTAAATGATATTGTCAACTTTGCAAGATTCATAGGAACAGAAACAAACTTAAATCCGCAAAAAGTTTTGGAGAAATTTTTCATTTCATTGTATTACTATAAATCCGATTTCGATGAAAATTTCCAATCATTATTCGCGGATGTATGCTTTACTTCGTCAGTATTCCATTTCTTTGTGCCAAGTCACACACCAATGCTTTTGCAAGAATTTCAGAATTCGCCTTTTAATGATTTTTCGATTTTTCAGTCGTATCCAACTGTCTTTCAGCCAGTTTTGACTGATGTCACTCACTTGGAGCACCTAATGTATTTCGATGTCAATTCTATTCATATTAATTTTTACATAGAGTTATTAACGACTGGTTCTTGGTCGCAAATTTTAATCGCAAAAATTGCTTTAGACATGTATAAGTCTGGCCATCAAAAGAATTATCTACAGCTATTTATTGATAGAACTAAGCTTGATGATGATCTCAAACTGGAATTAGCGAGAATGTCAATGGAATATTTCGATAAATTCTACAAAGAATTTACAGCAAGATTTAGAACAACATTGTCAGAATTTACAAACAGTTTCAGAAAAGTTTTGCAAACAGTAAAACAGTTGATAGCAGACTCTCAAGCTTTTCTATCGCTTGGATCTAATGTTAGCAATCTCATCAGCAAAGAAAACGAAAGAGCTGAAAATCAGAAAACGATTAAAAAGATCAGCGATACAAGAGTCAGAGACAAAAAGACATGCATGAATTATTGTGCAATGAAAATGAAATATCCGATAATTCATGTAAAGAAGACAATAAATGTACCAACAGAACTTATCTTCACGCAATCTGCGCATTTGGTGAACAAAAACGGCGTCAAAGAGATACAGATAAATGTTTCGAAAGATTCTGTATATCTTGTTGGCACTAATTTTGTCAAAGCTTTCACAATACAAATGATCAGACTCTTACTGACACGCAAATACAAAGGTGCTGAGACTGCAATAGAGTTTTACATCAGCGACGGCCGCAGCTACTTTGTTGATCTTTCTCCAAACGAAAGTGGAAACTTCGCAAGAAACATTGCCAGATTCATCGGAAAAGGCCAATTCGTTCAAACTATGCCTGCGAATGAATTGTTTGCTTCGTTCCCGTTGACTATAGATTGGGCTCGCGGTGTTCTTTCGAACTTCGAGTATCTCATGAAACTCAACATTTTGTCTGGAAGATCATTCAACTGTCCAAATCTTTATCCTGTTTTCCCGTCAGTTTTGATGGACTTGAGATTCACTCCTCGCGATATTTCGAAGATTAAATACAACGAGCCATCATTAGACAGGGTGCAAAGAGCACAGCCGAAATTCCCAATAGGACTACAAGACTCTGTTTGCTCGCAGGCATGTATTCCTCCTGAGTTCTTCTTCCTGCCGTCAACAATAACGATGCACGACAATATTAACGCATTCGAGTTCATATACAAGCACAGGAAAGTCCTCGAGAGTGCAAAAATTCGTGCGCAGCTTCCAAAATTCATCGACAATATCTGGGGAGTCCATGGAACATCAGCATCGGGCCACCACCAGATCTTCATGAAGCCGCATGAGCAATGCAAGTTCCTTGAAGTCGAAAGGGCGACAAAAATGGTATCAAACATTAGAATCACTTCACACATTTCTTATATTGCAACAATGAAGACGAAGAATCCTATGATATATGCTTTTTTGATGTTCCTTGATGATGGCGATGTTTTTGTTTATTCATTCGGCTTCCAGAGACAGTTCATAGAAAAAACATTCGCCAAAGTTTGTTCATTCCCTATTGACGAGAACGCAACTTTTGGAGCAAACAACAAAGGTGTCTTGAGATTTTCTCCGTCAACAAAAACTTTGTCGGTATTCAAAGATACAAAAATCGAAGTCGAGCATCAAATATTCGTTGAAAGCACAATTGTTGACTACGCGGACCATTCTTTCATATACATGAGTGACCCATGCACAGTCCTCTATGCTGCAGACAGAGTCCACAAACTGCAGCCTATGACTCTCCTCAACGCAACGAAAAGAATTAAACTGCTCAAATGTCACGCGCAAGCAAAAGTTTTCGCTGTCGCTTCAATCGATGGTACAGTTGAAGTTCATTCGCTCGTTGATGGAAGATTCGTTGGTAGCGCCTCTTTGAACTGCGAGCCAAGGCACCTCATTTTCACGCAAAACAGTGCTTGTGTTGTTGCATTTGGAGACTCTGAAATTCTTGTTTTATCAATAAATGGCGATGAGATGCACAGAGTTCAAATAGAGTCGCCTTATAAGTCTGTCTTCACTTTCTCAGACATCTCGGACTTCGATTATATCTGTGGAGAAGACAGCAGAGGTAGACTTGTGTTCTTCGACGTGATGATTCCTGAAAAAACTAAAGTTGCTTTCTTCGGTGCAAAAGAAATCGTTTTCGCGACATATAACCACATCAAGAAGGCATTCGTGACAATAACAGCATCAGGACTATTAACAATAACACCTTGCGAGTTATAATATTTTTTGTTTTTTATTTCTAAATATACTACTTTCTAAATGTTTATATAAAATGTTTGATGGAATCATAAGATTATTAATTTTCTATAGCAAAAATAGTATTTCCTATATGAGAAGGATTTGATTTTAGCACCAATTTTCTATCATCTTTAGTTTTAGCAATTCAAAAAATCATATTCTACACGCAAAGGTCAAAGTAACCAAAATCTTTAGAGATCTGAAAAGCTTCGTAGTAAACATTTATATCAACATTGTTGTAAACAGAAACTTTACATCTGACACTTTACAAATTTCGAATTTGACATTTTGACACTTTACAAAAAATGGCCGTTTAATATATATAGTTATGTGTGAAAATTCCGAACCGGAAATCGAGAGCCGCTCATATGCGTCTGGGGAGGTTTGCGTTCTCGAAAGTAGCAATGCTATTGAACCAAGTGAGGTTAACGTCGATGATTATCACAAGATTCTCGTTTTAGATTTGGATGAGACTTTAATTCACACGATATACGAAGAAAACGATTACTATGACTTTAGGGTTGACTGTGCAATAGGAAATTCCGTGTATCCTCTCTATGTACGCAAGAGGCCTGGTCTTGATGCATTTCTCCAAGCAGTTCTTGAAATATATAATGTTTACATATATACATCATCTGTAATAGAATATGCATCTTCAATAGTCCAAAAGTTAATCCCTGGTTTCCCTAACTCAAAGATATTGCATCGAGATCACTGCAAATACGTCAATGGTAACTTTATCAAACAGCTAAGTCTTTTTAGAAAGGACATGTCTCAGATAATTATCGTTGATGATAAGTCAGTTTCATTTTGCTTGAACCCAAATAATGGAATCATGATTTCTTCTTGGGTTGGCGATCAAACTGATGATAAGTTGCTTTCTGTTACATGGCCATTGCTGGAAAAGTGCTCAGAATCCAAGGATGTTCGCTCAGTAATTAGGCAATTTTATCGACCAAGAAGAAGAAACAATCTATTCTGATTTCAAATCTGTGAGGTAAATGTTTGTTTAATGTTTGTTATTATCAGTTGTTTTTCTATATTTTATTAATAAAAAACAATATTTTAAGGAATTCTTACAATATTATTATAATACTATACAAATGCATATAGAATAGATTCTCATTATCAAAATAATTAAACTTGATTTTAATAAGAGGGAAAATGAAATAGCTCTGTCTATTTTATGATAATAAACACAATAGTTAATACTATTATCTTCTCTAACAGTTATAAAATGTTTTTTAAATTTTGATTCTTCAATTTCATCCTGCACTAACGTTTAAATATTCGATTTGCAGATACCAAATGTAACATTTGATGTTATCACTGGTCAAATTCTTTTGTTACACTAGAATTTTACACCTAAATATCTAGAATATCAGATCTGATTTTATACTGAGTAGTTTTAAAACAAAAATACTTAAATTTATCAGCATTTCAACAAACATTCTCCGCTTCTTTATATTTTAAATCATAAAATAAATGATATATTTTGAAATCAAAACTAGAAATGTGATATATTATGACTTTCTACTAAAGTGATATGGCTTATAATGATGTTTAACTTATAATGTTAATATTGACAGTCAATGAAAACAGATACTTATCAATAAAAACGAAAATGTCAAAATTGAAAAATTTCCATCAACAAAGAAAAAGTTTTTGTAAAATGTGTTGTTATGTGCTACATGGATTTTCTCCTTGTAAAAAATCAAAAATAACAAAATGTTTTTTTTTTATTTTTTTTTTATTTTTTTTTTTTTTTTTGAAAGGAAAAAACGTATTTTCCGTTCCTAAAACTATAACAAAATATAACTTCCTATAACTTGCTGCGCTCATCATTTTGCTAAAATATGCTGAATTTTTGTGAATTTCATTTTTCAAACCTAATAATGATGATAATGTGATTTCTAACAGCTGTGGCATGAATGCAATTCAATCAAAATTGATACAAAATTTTGTTGATATAAAAAAAAATATTGATGAAGTCGTCAATTTTACAAAACAAGAATATTTTATTCTATTGTTTTAAAAGATAATTTTTTAATTTTTCCATCCGACGGTTTTTGTAAAATTAGTCACATTTTTGAAAATTTTGATCGTGTCACCTTTCTTTTAAAAATTTTGGTTAAATGAAAAGGCAACACTATGCACCACGAAGTGTTCCTGTAGCCACATTTGACATGTTTGGATCTTCTCAGAATGTCCGTCTCCCTGCATCTGCGACAGCTACATCTATCACAGACTCTTCTATAAGGGCAACTTTCATGCAAATGTCGAAACCAAACATACAAATCAAAAAAGATGGCTTCGCATCGCTTATTGAGAAGATTCCACAGGTATCTGATGAGCAAGAATTCTTGGTTATCGTTACACCGAGTATTGCTCTTTTTGATCAAACATTCATAGAATTTAATTCAGACATCAGACTTCTCGCGGTTAACTTCATTCAGATGATATGCAACAAATTAGGAAAAGAAATTGTTACATACGCGCCAAAAATTTTCCCAATTTTGTTATTATATTCTTGCGATACAGAACCATCGGTCAGTGATGCTGCAAAGGCCATTTTCAACGGTTATTTCAGCACATCTGAGAAGAAAAATGGAATAATGTCGAAATTACGCAACGAAATTTGTTTAAGAATTCGTTATTCTTTCTCTGACTTGAGAGAAATGGAAAAACACTTCTCGAACAACGATGAGATCGAAAATTGGGGTAGAATTGCTTCAGCAACATTCAGCTTGTCTGCGACTTTACTTTCGGCCTGTAGATTCGCTCCCGAAGTTTTATCGTCATTCGGCGAATTTAACCTTCGCAAGTGGATACTGGCAAAGGATTCGAAGTTTTTACCGCAGTCAACAGCTCCAATGCGCGCTTCAGCATATTTATATCTCGCATTAGTTACACAATGCGATTTAGTTGGCGATGAATACAAAGATGTCGTCATAAAATTGATTTCTAGTGAATCTTCTCCATTATGCCAAGTCAGATTAATGAAAATAATCAACATTTATCTCGACAAGCAATATATATCGACAGAACAAGTAAGAAATGCATTATTACCATCGATTACTTTATACTACGATCCAGTAAAGACAGGAATTCCTGCATTATTATCGAGAATCGCAGATCAAGCATTTGTTCAAACAGCTTTACGCCAAATTTCTTCTCTCGCAGACATAGAACTTGCAAATACACTCTTCAAATTACTTTTCGATCTTTCAAATGAAAAAACCGAATTAAAGCCCACAGTTGATTGCCTTTATCAGCTATTTGAGGGCGCAATCTCTACTTCACCACCAAGCAGATTTTTGTCACAAGTTGACTTGAAATATTTCATCGGAATCAGCTCTGATTCAAGAGTTCGAACTGCATTAGAAAAAGGCAACGAAGATCGTGTTATTCAGTATCTACAGTTCATAGACACACAAGCTAGCTTGGAATGGCTCAAAACTCGCGAAACTATTAATATTAATACTGTTATTCGACTTATCAAGTCTCTTGGTTCTGTTATCATTCGTAAGACATGGCCTTCTATTGTGGACATCCCAATAGAAAAGGCTAATGATCAAAAACGCGCAGAATTAATTTTATTATATGCAAAAACAGAAGAAATGCCACATGTTATTAAAGAATTTCCAGGATCTGTTCGTTATTTCTTACCACAATGGTCAGCTGGCTATGATTGTCTTAGATGTGAAGAACTTATGAATTTAATTCCAGAATTACTTAAACAACAGATTGGTTTATATAAGATATTAAAACAGATCTTCCCACAGAACGAGCAGCTCGAACAATTGATGGAAGAAGCTGTTCTTAACGAAATTAAAGAAACAGATGAAGCAGATCCTGTTCTTTTCGACATTTACACACCAACACCAGCTGTTCTCACAGCATTTATCTTCTGCCTCTCAGTCGAAGTCGTTGAACCGGGCGACAAAATTATTCCATTATTAATTGATCACATTCCTAAGATCGTTCAGAGTCAAAATCAGGCTAATTTGGCTGCCCAAGTCCACAAATTGGTTGTTGCCGGCCAAATTGATCCACTTTCAATCAAAGTTTCTCCAAATGAAGCGCAAATTTTCTGTCTCGAGTTCTGGGAGAGAGTTGGCTTTGATAAGATGCCAGCAGACAAGTTCATTGAGTTATTGGGAGCTACTCTTCAAAAGAAATCGCCATGGTTGTCAACATTTTTGTACATAAGGAATATCGATTGGGGATTAGTCCCTCTTAAGCTCTGGGATTATATCTGCGCGCATCCAGAACTTGCTGATGTTGCAATTAAAGCGAATGACACGCTCAGTCTTGCAACTGTTTGTGCAGCAAATAATCTTAACTTCACAAGTCTTCCTATGACAGGCATCGTCCTTGAAGCACTGTCTCTCAACGAGCCACCAGAGGAAGCCAATAATGATTTCGTCAGCAACGTCATCCAGACAGAGTGGAATCACACGAAGCCAGACATCAACAACAAGACGGACAGCAACACTCTTAACTTGCGTCAAGCAGTCTCATATCTTCAGCACTCAGCGCCAATCATCAACAGCATCGACAGCATCCTTCCATATGTCATCGACGCATCTAAGAGCACAGACAGGTTCGACTTCTTCTTGTGCTTGCGAGCTCTTTCTCTGATCAGGGACATCGACATACCATTCGAGAACCTTCTTTCTGTTCTTTTTGAGGTTGTCAGTCGAGTTGTCGACTTCTACCCACTTCCATCAACAGTCGAGAAAGAGTTCTCACAAGCTATGCGTGCAGGGCAGCTTCTGACACCTAATCAGTTCCTCCAGTTCGTCAACAAATGTGGTCCTCTCTTCAAGACTGCTGCATCAAAGACGATCGCTCGCCAAGTTGTCCCTCTCATCTTGTACTTCAACGTCTGGGATGTCATTGAGACTAGACTCGACGGCAACCTCGACTTGTCAGTCCCTCTCTCGTGGCATCTTGTTGTTGGTGCACTTGAGTCTATGCCATACCAGAAGAGGCTTGACATGGTGAACACATTCACAGATGAGTTGTACGCAATCTTCGACTCATTAAACATCGAAGGCGATGACTTCATCCGTCTTATTTCCACATTCCCGGCAACGGCGTTCAACTGGAGCACAACACTTGGAAACAACAAGCTCCACCCTCTTAATGCAGAGATGATGAAGCGTGGCACGCAGCGCGTCTTCGAGATCCTTGCGAAGAAGATCAAGAAGATCAAACTCGGCAACACAACTATACAGACTAACATCAGAAACATGATTGTTCAGTGCACATACGTCGAAGATGCAGCAAGTGTCCCAATCAAGATGGACATTTCTATCCCAGACTTGTATCCATTCAAGCACGCACGTGTTTCTTGCAACATCGACAAAGGCGGCAACTCTGCCGACTTAAGGTCAAGGGTTGCAGCAGCTATTGTCCAAGGACAAGGTGTTGAGGCGGGCATCCACGCATGGCACCAGTTCATTGTCAAGGAACTGCAGGAGAAGGAGCCATGCACCATCTGCTACTCATATCTCGACGAGCAGCAACGTGTTCCTAAAGTCAAATGCTCTGTCTGCGGCCAAAAGTTCCACGGTGCTTGTTTGTCTAAGTGGTTCGCTCACTGCCTGCAGCCAACTTGCCCATTCTGCGCGTCTCCATGGAAGCCGAAAGGATGATATCTATTTTTATTTTTTTATTTTATTCTATAAATAATATATTTCTTTATATTTATGAATGCAACAAAAATCCATTCATCGACTAATTTATAATTATTGTAACAATTGAATAATGAAATAATTTTTGAAGATGATTGAATGTCAAGGTGGTTTTCAGAAAGAAAAAATCAATAGGGAGAATGTAGATAATGCAGAAATGATGGTTGACAATGAATGTTTCCGGCATTAATGTTATTATATGCAACTACTTCGCAGTATTGATTTTAAATGTCAATTTAGAGGGAAAAAAAACATAGATAATCAAAACAATACAAAAAAAACATTTTTACAAAATCTATTTTCCGAATGCCGTTTTTGCTCTAGCTCTCTTTACTTTCATTCTAGTCAGTGTTCTTTTGACAGCCCTCATTTCGACATCATCCATCTCGCGTTTGTTCAATTTTGTCAGCGCTCTTTTAGGCTCATTATCATTCCTGCGCTGAATATCTGTCAGCGATGGCAATTTGAGCATTTCAGCCTGCAATTTCTTTTCTATTGACTGCAGGTATGGAATAAGCATTCCTGTTTCTTCCATCTGTTCGTTGATTTGTCTCTCTAAATCTTTATTATGCTTAATTGTTGCTTGCAACTTCATCCTTTGCTCTTCTCTTTGCTCATTTATGTAATTTCTTAAGTCTTTATTAACTTGTGTCGCGTATTTAATTGTCTTTGTGCTGACACTCTGATTAAATTTTTGAATTGTTCTTTTTGCACGCTCTATTTCACTTTGTGTATGCTCAAGTTCTTTTCTTGTGCGTTCATGTTCAGTCTTCTCTTTCTCATAATAAACAAGAAGCCTAGAGTATTCATCTTGCAAGTTTTTGTAATTATCTAACATATCTTTATGGCGTCTTGATGTGCCTGCGTTGACTGCTCGTGCTAATTCGGTATTTATCATTGTTTTATTATTGATTGAAGTATTTGTATTGCTTATTTCGTGTTTAAGTTTTTGTATTGAATCCTTTGTTTGTAATATTGTTTGATTTGATTGCGCAATTTGGTCATTTGTTGCTTTTTGTATGCTTTCTGCATATGCTTGTAATGATTTTTTCTCTTTCGTGTTAATTTCAATAATTCGATTTAGTACGTTATTTTCTTTTTGGACTTGTCTTCTTTGCAGTATGATTTGTTTCGTTTTGTCATTTATTTTATCAATGGATGCACTTAAATTTAGCGCTTTTGTTTCGAATGCTTTTTCGTATGTTGCAGGTAAAGTCTGATATTCTTTTGTCAAAAAGCCCAATGCTTTGCGTAGAACAAGAACCGATTCGTTATGAGGCATCTTTTCGACATTTTTGCGCTGATCGTTATTTAAGAATGTTGTCCCTGATGCTGTTTCTAGGTCGATTATCAGCTTTCTCAGACCTTGGCAGCATTCTCTGAATGTTTTCACTTGGCATTCAAACATTTGAATCTGATTTTCTTTATCAACAATATCTTTCTTCATTCTTTCGATTTCGCGATGGTGATTATCGCTACTAAATAACGATGACGCTGTTCTCCTTCCTGGTAACTTTAATCTTGGAGAAGGCTTCTTTTCAACAAATAAATTCTCATTATATGTATCCTCCATTCATGCAAAATTTTGGTGACTCCCCCTAAATAAATTATATTTCAATTTTAATGCGAAATATGAAATATTCTTGATATCTATATTTCATTATTCTTTGATTTTTAACTTTGCATTTAAAAATCTTACTTTTTTCTTTGATTTTTTTGAAAAAATCAAAATTTACGAAAATTGTGAATGAAAATCATGATTGTAAATCAAGGAACATAATTGGCAATATATTATAGCATCATTTAACCCAATTTGAAACAAATTTATAAAGAGATCATAAAAAAAATATTTTTTTTTCGTATTTATCAAGAGTTTGGAGATTTATGCTTTCATGCACATTGTATGTATCGGCATGGCTAACCTAATTATAATCTAATAACGATCAGTTTCGATTTCGATTTCTTTTTCCATCGCATTCTTGAGTCGGACAAATCAAATCGATAGATTACAGTAACTATATCTATATATTGCTAATTACTCTATCAAAATAAGAAAAAATTATATTGATTTTTATTTTTATGCTTTATCGAGAATTGTACATGTAATATTTATAATTTGGATCGCAAATTTTACAATAATGATATTACCAATATCCAAAAACGATATTTCGAATTTATTAATTTTCCTGTGTTTTATCTTAATTTGGATGTTTCACAATCATGTATTGGACCGAAAGTGTCGGAATAAAACTGCTGAATGACTCCAAAAAGGGTAGATATGGAAAGAAATGAAGAAAGAAAAGAAGTGAAATCGTCACTTTTTTATAAATATGAAAAATAACAAAATCGAGCAACCAACGAAATCTACAACAGTTTTCGACAAGCTTCCTGATACTTTAGTCGCAGAAACAACAGACACACCTCTTGTTGTTCCTGATCAGCGCCCAAAATTCCGCAAATCAGGACTTACCGCTGGACATCTCTATTTAGACCCAAACAGCTTCGACTCACTCAAGTTTGAACTGTCTCAGTCCGAGTGGGCAACGGGTAAGGCATCAGAATCATTCCATGATAAAAGCAAAATGATTCAATTCGATAAACTTACAGAAATGGAAAAGGAAAACAGAGAAAAAGAGAAGGCAAACAGAAAACCAAAACGTTTTGCACGCGAACAACCACCTCAGCCATTCTCAGCAGGCAGAAATGAGGTGATTGAAGAACAATACGCAAAACCTCAGCGTCCGCCAGTCAGTCAGTTGCCATATAGAGGCGTAAAAATTGGTGGAAGGAAGCAAATCGACCCAGTCGACACTCGAACACAGTTTAGAGAGTATAGACAACCAGGTCGTAACGACACGAGGCGCTTCAGGCATAGAGTCCAGCACGATTCACGTTTACCCGAAGGAACAGTTCGTCCAAGGAGGTATCAGAGAGCGCAAGATCCGCAATCAGCACCAGTGCCAATCAAAAATATTGTTGGTGCGAAATCGAAGCCGAGGAACAATGAAATACTTGGACATAAGATGAGACTGCAACTAGACTATGGAAATGATATAGATGAAGATGTTGAAATTGTTTTCGAAGATGAACCTGCTCTAGAAGAAGAAGCCGAGTACGAATACGAGTATGAATACGAGGAAGAAGAAAAGGGCGAAAAAGAAACCGAAAATCCTCCAGAATCAAAATTAGAATCTCAAAATTCGCAAGAAACTCAAAAGCCAACGTCTACAGAAGCAGATCATGATACTAAGAAAGACGAAGTCGAAGAAGAAGAGGAATATGAAGAAGAAGAGTACGAAATCGAGGAAGAATCAGAAGATGAACTCGAACTTGAAAAGAGACAAGCTCTAATGAAGAAGAATCAAGTTGAAGAGGAAGAAGAAGATGACCCAGAAGGCAGAGACAGAAAAGTTTATAAATCAGGTAGATTTGGTGTTCTCAGGTCTGATGGCAACAACACGATTTCTATCCCATCTAGAGATAAGTTTGTTAGCAAATTCAATCAATCAAACAAAGATAAACAAATTGTCAAACATATTGAAAACGACAAATACGAGATGGCCATGAGAGCCAATGTAACTCCAGTAGAGTCCCATACAAGAGTCTATGATGCAAAGAGAAATCGATATTTCGAAGAAAAACCAAATCCTTTATACATGAGACCGAAAAAGCGAAAGATGACATCGAGTTTGCAGGCTTTCAACAAAACTTATGTTCCAAATTACGCAGAAAGAGTCCAAGCTAAATTCTCAAACGGAATTACTGCCTTCGGTCCGAATAGAATCCGCAGGCAACAGCCTCCACCACCTCCAACACCAGAACCACTAGTTCCAGCACCAGCACGACCACCAGTTGAACAACCACCACAATAAATTTGTTATCATCCATATTAGTCATTTTGTATAAATATTATATATGTATTTCTTATTTCCATTGAAATTATATATTTCCATATCATTGTATTTGTACAAACTCATCTCAATATGTTCTTTCTTCAATCTGACATTTTAGATTTACATTTTCAAAATTATTACTTTACATGTCAATTTGATATTATAAAATTTACATTGTCAAAATTGCAACTTTACATAACAAAAAACTACCGTTAAAAAAAGTCCGTTATTTTAGAAATGAATCCATACACTCTCCTCGGACTTAATCCAAATGCTTCTCGTACCGAAATCAATGCCGGATATCGCAAGTTTGCGATTAAGTACCACCCAGACCACACCGATGCTGATGAAGCTCCACGTTTATTCGCAGAATATTCCGAAGCTTACGAAATTTTAAGTGATCCAAAGCTCCGTGCTGCATACGACCAGTTCGGATATAAGGGTCTCGAGGATATCAGCTGGAAGCCATCAGATCCACAGAAAGTTTTCTTCAATTTCTTCGGATCTTCAAATCCTTACGATTATCTTCTTCCATCACACAATGCCACTGAATTCGCACGTCTCACAAAGCCTGAGCAGCCAATTCCAAACGAGAATTTAGAACTCGAATTAGCTGTTCCACTTCAAGATTTCGTATTTGGCCATACAAGAATGGCAACAGGTGTCCGCCGTATTGCCGACGGAAAGACAGAAGAAGTTCAGCTTGCTTGCAGAGTACATCCAGGCATGGTTGATGGCACACGCATTGTTTTTCCGAAGCTCGGACATGCTGACCAGAAGAACTCTGAGCCAGCAGATGCCATTGTCACAATCACAACCCAGCCACACCAATTATATAAGCGCTTCGGAAATGATCTTGTTTATGTACAGAACATCACACTCGTTGATGCCCTTGTTGGAACAGACTTCAAGGTTATGCTCATGGATGGCCGCATTCTTCCAATGCACTTGACAGATATCGCTTCTCCAGGCTACAAGATCTGCATTCCTAACGAAGGCATCCCGATTTGGGACGACCTTCATAATACTATCAGTGGAAAAGGTAACTTGTATGTTGAATTCAATGTTGAATGGCCAATGAACCGTTCTGACAACATTTGGAAGGAACTTGTCAAATCATTCCAAGCCGAGTAAATCTATGCATCAAAAAATCATCGATGTCAGCTCCGTTTTTAAAAACTTTTTATTTTATATTCTATATTATTATTACTTTATCCCATATAACATTAATTTAAGGTCAATCTTATATCACCTTAAAAATGCAATTTTAAAAGATATTTCTCTCCATAATTACAAATTTTTAAATATTTCTTGGATTTATCTTTAGAAAAAAGATATAATCACAGTTGCTTTTAATAATATTGAGCCTAACAGTGTGATCTGTAATATCCATCTAAAAGAACACACATTTGATTTAGATCAAACTTAATTATTCTAATTTGTGCATGTGTACAATGTTATTGTACATATCAACAATGAAAGGACTACATGATGCTATTGGAACTACATAAAATTAAATTTATTTAGATTCGTTAATATTGTTATAACTTTCCTGTAAAAGTCGCTTATAACAACGAACATAGATTTATATCTTGCCATATTATTTATCCCTATATATAAGACTTCATAGATCTCGATAATATATGTTCTGCCATGTAAAGTGATTAATATTAATTAAAATATCTAAGCTTCAACTAAATCACATCAAATTATTATAAGTGTTGAAAAATAACATAAGACTTGAGTTAAACTATTTTTATTCAGTTGTATCAACTAATAGATGGAATGAGTTCCAAATACTATTGGTGTTTAAAGCAAAAAAGATGTTAGAAGTCGAATGAAAAAAGCAATTAAATTTACATGACAAATATCGGGGAAAATGTCACGTAAAGTCATAGCTAATGACATGTGATATGAAAATCATTATGACTGAAAACGGCAAGAATGATGAAGTTGAAACAGAGATAATTTCTCTTCTTGGTCATCTTAACGATGCAATGAAAATTCTTGAAAACTTAGACGAAAACAATCGCGAAGCTTTAGTACAGTCAGTACATTCAATCGTTGGCTCTTTTCAGAACTTACATAAATTAGAATCCGGTGTTGTAGGCTCAGTACCTCACCAATTGATAGAACAGATAGATCAAGGTAACAATCCAGACGATTTCTCGAAGAAACTCGTTGAAGAATGCAGACAAAGCGCCAAACGCGTTGAAGAAAAACAGAAATGGATGCAAGCATTCAAAGAAAAGTTAGATGCTAGCATCGACGCTAATTTCAAAAAATAGAATTATTTAATACAGATATAACCAAAATATTTATAGTTTTTTATTATTACTAGCGATATATTTTTTGCAGGCTAAATCTTTGTATATTACAAAAGCTTTCATTTTTCCAAAATAATATTATCTTGCAAAAAATAGGAAATTATTCCTCTTTTTGTAGAGGACTTTAAATATTGTATCATTTTTCTAATATATTATCTGTCAAAAATGCCAAGTCTTCTCTCTAAATTTTATGAGTAGATTTTTTAAACATAAGGTAGCAATGGACTAGAATGAATTGCTCTATTTCAATAGCAGGTACGAGTATACTTGGCATATAAACACATACTTCTATATAGATATTATATCAATTTCATAAATATGGTGTTTTCATGTTTTATATATATCAAATGCATATATAGAACTAGTGTGATAAAATATTTGTTTTTGAGCGATTATAATACATATGATTGTGAATAATTGCAAGCAATTTCTCAGATTTTTATTATGATATTACCGATAAGTTCACATATGTATGTATATCTATATTGCAAGTTATGAGACCCCTAGAACAAATATTCAGTGCTTTATTCAAACACGAAAAATTTTGGAAATTAGATGAAGCCTCATATCATGCCATGTATCCATGCACAATGTGCTGATAAGCGTGGTGTTTTCAATTTTTGATTTAGACGAATTTTGAGGAAGTTTGTCAAAACAAAGTTTGAGTGTAAATTTTCAAGATTTAAGATCAAATTAATATGCAATCGTTTTTAAGATCCAGCCTCTTGAGCTGTTATGCATAGATATTCAAAGGAAAACTCCAAATATGAAGATGAAAAATAAATTAAAGTTAATATGTTTGTTAATATCGAATACTGACTTGCTTGTGGTATAGATTTTTTTGCTCATTGCCAACCCTAATTAATCAACATTTATTTGATGTTGGAAAATAAAATTCTAAGGAGGACAGCACTTTTTCAATTCCATCAAACAACATACATTTACAGTGTGTTATATATGGAATTAAATGAATTTGGTCAATTGTTTTTGACAATTAAGTTTACAAATGTCAAAAAAATCTCACATGATGGATTTTTAAAAATTTAACAAACTTTATATATAATATATGCAGAAATGCTGTAAAAAGTGACGGACTGGGCAATGCATAGCGCATCTTAACACAATATATTTAGAATTGTATAATTGATATCGGTAAAAAATTGAGATTAAATCTGCAGAAATTTTGATATGTTTACAAATCTTTACATGTCAATTTTATAAAATTGAGATCTGAATCTACAGAATTTTTGAAATATTTACAAAACTTTACATGTCATATTTACAAGATTTGAGATTACTCGACCAGTTTTTAATTGAAAAATCCAGTGAAATGATTTTCTATCGTTAAAAAATTATTGAAAGTGAAATATATAGCCAAAAGGTTGTATAAAAACATAAATTTGAGATGAAATTCGGCCATGTTTTTTTTTTTTTTTTTTTTTTTTTTGAAGAATTT
>MRSU01004983.1:0-20077 GCA_008369845.1 Trichomonas gallinae | reverse complement strand
GGCCGCTTCCAGACAAAGGAGGAGCGCAACAAGTTCCTCGGCAAGCTCAAGATCTCCAAGAAGGCCGAGAAGCAGTAAGCGTCGTTGCATTCAGAATAAATCGTTTTTTATATCATTTCCTGAATGTTTATTTCAAAATTTTCTTTATAATAATAATTACGAAATATCAAACTCTAAACAATACAATAGGAGGTCATCATGAAGTTGTTAAATTCCTCTTCACAGTTTCTGGAATTGATATCAACTCAAAAAATAAAGACAACGGTACAGCTTTGATTTATGCTTCATGAAAAGATCATTATCAACTATTTTAAAAGTGCAAATTAAATAAGGACCTATTGTATCTAGAGCCTTAATTTGGAAGGATTCCGCTGGGAAGACCCGGTGCTCGCACTTTTAGCTATGATTCCTTCAAAACATCTTAATGGTGCAAAATTATCAAAATTATTATGCTTGAATACGAATATGAAAGAATATTTCTTCAGAATAAATTCTATTTCGATGAATATGATGAATTACAACTTCATTTAGCTTAATTCATTGTTTTTTTCATTGATAATTCATTTTGTTCCAAAATTTCTAAAATTGAAAAATGTAATTTAAATAATATTCATTATTTGAAGCTATTTTCATGTTTCAATTGTAATACTATATAATTGTCGATAAAGTTTAAAATCATTCGATAATATCATTGATTATAAAATCTTCAGCAATTAAATGCAGATTAAACACAGCTTCCTTTAATCAAATACAAAAAACTGTAGCCGATATTAAATGAAAATTTCAAAAATGATATTATGGAATTTTGGCGAAGAAATATATATTTGTGTGACTCAAGATAATTAAAAGAATGACTAAAATCAGCGATGTAATTAAAATCGCGAAATCAAAAATCAAAAAAATCAAATCCGAGTCAGAAACAAGAAAATAAACCAAAACAAAGGCTAATCACAACAAAAAAAGGCGTCGATTATTGATCAAAAAATTTGACAAAATTGTAAAGAATTCTTTTAATGAGGGGAAGAAAGAGTTTAAGCCTTGTTCCTCCCCGCATGTCGAAGGGGTCAAACGCGACCAGGCGAAGATCTGACTTCAATGGTATCAATAATTTCCCGAAAGAAAAGATATCACCAAAACAACAAAAAGCAATTAACGCATTGGAAAAGCTTAAACGTAAATTATCTACAGCATTCATACCAGGTAAAACGATTTCTGAATTCAACAAACAAGTTCTTGATCTGAAAAACCTGATAAGTTCTAGTTTCGAAACAAAATTAGATATTGATAAGTTTTGGGATTCTTGGGATGAATTCTATGCGAACATATTTAACTATTCTAATAAAGAAGTGATAAAAGAACAAAGCGATCAAATAACGAATGAGTTAGATTACTGTAGTGATTGTTTAAGATCTGCGAAAAAGCAAGTAAAGGCCTCATCGAATCATGTTAATCAGATGATTCGTGGATTGATGGTTAAAATAGATGAAATTACTCAAACAATTTCGAATTCAAAAGATTTATCATCTTCAACTGTGCAGGTGATTGTTGATGATCTTAATACAATGAAGCGCGATTCACCCACATCAGAATTTAAGACAAACATCGGAAATGTGATCGTTTCTGCACAAAAACTGCGTGATACATTCAGATTTAAAGAATTTATCTCTCCAATAATGAAAGATACACACGATATTCTTGTGGAATCTCTTCAACCAATTACAGAAAAATTAGAAGCAAAATCAAATCAAGTTAAAGAGCGCAGATTGTCAATAGATCCACGCGAAGATCAGGCAGAACTATTGGACCAAGCTTCATCTGAGGATTTGGAATCATTACAAGCAAAGAAGCAAAATATCGAAATGGAAAACGAAAAAATACAGCAAGAGATCAACAGATACCGCAACTTTATCGAAATGTATGAAGGCAGACTCAACCAAACACAAGAAGAAATAGATGAAGAAAGAATGGAACTCAAAAGAAAACTCCGTGAGCAAAAGAAGAAATTATCAACAAATCCAGCTGTTGCCGAAAACGCTCGCAAGATAGAAGAGCTCGAACAGAAGCTATGGCAGTTGGAGAATGATATAGAAGAGCGCCAAAAATACGGCGATGCAATGATGATAGATTTCTTCAACGGCGAAATCCGTGAAATAAAGATCAAAATAGAAAACGCGAAAGCAGAACTGGAAGGAATAAATCCTATCTACCAGAGCATATCAAAAGACGGCCTCGTCGAAATAAGAGTCGCGAATGGCAACCTTATCAATCGCAAGAAAGAACTCGAGCCGCGCTTGAAGCAGGAAAATGCTGCATATGAAGAACTCAAAGAAACTCTTCAACAGAGCTACCAAATAGAAGAAAATGACGACGATGAAGAAACTATGATGGCAGCATATAGTAAAAGTGTCATTGTCGGTGGTTTGTGCTCAAGCATTGCTTCACAGTTGCTCGAAGAGAAAGACAAGATGACAAAATCTATTGAACAGGCGAACGAGCAAAAAGTCGATCCTCAAGAAACAATTGATTGGCTGAATAATCTCAAGACAGATTTCAACAACTTGCAGACTCGTCTGAATGAAATTAATCTTAAGAAAGATATTCCATCGCTAGAAGAATTAAATCAAAAGTATGAAGATAAACAGCTTGAGCTCGATAGCTATACTAAGACATCTAAACCAAAGCTTCCCACTGAAATCAAGAAACTAACACAAGAAACAAAGAAGGCTGCTCAAGATTTCTTGAAATTGTCTCACAAACATGCAAACACAGAATTTACATCTAGGGATATCATCATAGATGAATATGTGCAACCAACAGAAGACCTAAAACAGGCCTGCGCTGAATATGAGAAATTAAATTATGAAAAAGAGTTGGCGCATGAAGAAATGACCAAACTTTATAAACTTCTATCAGGAAATGATCCTGATGAAGATACTAGCTTTGAAAGTATGGCTTCATATGTACTCAAGAATATGTTAAATTAATTTTTGTATTTTAAAAATTATTCGTAATATATATTTTATAATAACACAAACAATGTAGATAAATATTTTGACTCCTTTCACAGTTATTGTTAGATTATTAAGAAAATCATTAAATAAGAATGGCGCAAAAAATAGAATCAAAAGTAAATTTTTATTTCATTAACTATATTGAAAAATATAAAATGTAAGTCCGATATCGTTCAGCGGTTAGGATATGTGGTTTTCATCCACAGGATCGGGGTTCGACTCCCCGTATCGGAAACCTTTTTCTTTTTTTAATTTTCGATGACTTCTAAAAAACTAATTAAGTGTTATCATGTAATTTTGATTCTCTATGACATTGTATTAATAGCTTTGACATCTTCCGAAATAAACATGAAATTTTATACAAATATTCTTCTTCAAACGTTTAATTGACTTGTAATTCTTTTAAAACTAATTGTCGAGATATTGAGCAGACTATTATGAATCTTTTTTTAGAATATTGTTATTTATGAAATAATTTGCCGCTCAGATGCATAGAAAAACTATTTTATATGTCTCATATATTAGTGGTAGTTAATTAGAGCATTGTAGAAATACATAATGTAGAAATATTTGAAATTTTAAATATATTCTACAATCATATATTTATTATTCAAACAAACATTATATTATATTTAATCATCATCTTCGTCATTTTGTTCTTCTTCCTCATAATCAGAATAAATATCATGCTGATGATGGTTCTTTATATGAGGCATGAAAGGAGGTAAGCTTAATCTACTCAACTTAAACCCAAACATATGAATATCAAATTGTTTAAATTTCTCTGAGATATCATATGATGGGTAACTTGCTAAGAAAATATGTGGAAACGCAGGACCAAAGTGGGCTCCATCTAAATTAATCTTCTTTTTTGGCTTATAAATATCATAGCAACATGGACAAAATAATTTAACGGAATGATGCTTCACTCGAAAGGTAGTACCAACAGGTAAGAGCTTTGTATCATTGCAGTTTACTCTTGGGCATGTGCCAAAGATTCCATTCGTGTATTTTTCTTTCATTTGTTTAAGACCGGGGCTTTGAGTAATATATCTTGCGTGTAGCATGCCGTAGAGATGTTTTGCTTGGACTAATATGCCCGAAATGTTTTTATCAGTGAGATAAATCCATTTTTTTGAGTGATCATCTGTAATCATATCCAAAGCAAGATCGAAATTTGGCAAAATTTCTTCTAATCCGTACTGATTGAATGGATCAGACAACCAATCGCGACTTATTTTCGCATACCATTTATTTTCAGGCAGTGCGCAAAATTGATTAACCCAAGGCTCAACAGATGGCGGACAATTATCGCACGGGCCAACGTATATATAGAATTTGTCTGATTTTGTAATTCGGGGTTTGAATTTACTTGAACCCCTCATGAATTCGTTAATTACAAAATTTTAATTTTTGTCATGTAAATTTTAACTTTAATAGAATTTTTACAAAATTGTCAAATTCATATTCATTTCACAATACACGGATTTTGTGGTTATTCCATATGGTTTCCATGGTCTCTATTTGCTATTTATCTATTCTATTAGCTAAAATATATGAAAGAAGTGTTTTATTCAAAGATTCATTCATCAATTGCACCAAGTTTCTGATTTATTACTAAAATACGTGCTTAATCATAATCGTAATCATGTACAAGATAGAAAAAGTCTTATATTATAACTACATGCCGAATAATTTCCCAAGATACGATTCAGATCCGAAAATGCGGTTCATTCACAGCTCGTGCGCTTTATCATTAATTCAGCAGATATTACTTGAATTATTTACAGACTTTGAGCGAAAAATCTAGGGCCAAAGTTTCTAGAAAAATCTTGCTCAAATAAAGCGAATAAATATATGCATCTATAAATACAATACATATTTAACTATAAAATATGGCATAAATACAATATTTTGAAAAATGCATATTATCTCTGTAATTTTCCAAAATAACAGAATTTACTTCATGTATTGTATAGGTTATATTGTGCTCATTAATTTTCGCTGTTACATGTTTGTAGTTAATCTATTTAACAGTCTAATAAATTAACTTGAAGTAACACGGGAGTCAATTTTTCGAATAAGGCTATGAGCTATATTGGCTTTATCCTCAAAATTCATAAATGGAAAAATAAAGGAAGTTCCTTTTTTTTGAACTTGTGTAAATTCAAAAAAAAAAAAAAAAAAAAAAAAAAAATTGAATTGTTATACGAAATGTATTTTCAATTTTGAATTCACATTGAAAAGAATAACAACTATTCCAAAATGTATGCGGTATTGAGATTCGTTCAATTGGCAAAAGTGTCAAACATTTTGATAAAATAGTTTAATACATCATTAAAAAGTACTATATGCATTTATAAGTGAATTAAACACATTGAATTATCATAAAAAGTTCCCTCAAAAATTCATAATGTAAAATTTTAATGAACTATGATTTAAATTTATACTATAATGGCGCATTTTTAAGTCATAACCTATAATCTAATAAAACTGACTAATTCTAATATTTTTACAAAAATGGGAACAAAGCTATCATTATTTTCTTATAACAGATATGAGAAACTACCGACCCCCAATGTATATAGGCTTTATACCGATGAGATTGTTCCAATACCTGACGAGTTTCTTGAAATATTTGCTAAAAGACTTAATATCAAAAAAGAAGAACTTAACGGCATGATTAATAGGTCAGACCACGATATAGTCATTGATGGTGAAGAGAATATAGATGAAGATTTCGTGATTCAACACCCCTTCCCTATTTTGCCAATCATGTATGATTTTGAAGCTAGAGATGCTATTCTATTCATCGGTACTGAATTTTACGCGATTAACTCTAAACAAGAGATAATGCGACTTCGAATCATCCAACCACCCGGGATTTCGGAAGCTAGGATTGAAAGGCACTTCAAACGTAAATTGAACTTTAAAGAGGAAGTCGAATTGAAAGCTTGGCGCAACGCATCAATAATTCTCCCAGATGTTAAACGCAAAGACACACTTGATGATCTTAATATTGATATTCTAGTTGGTGAAGGATTTCGAGCTTCTGATCAATATTATAAAATTTATATGGAGGAATTTTCAGGATGTTGTGGTGGAATCGAAAAAGTTTCAGCTTATAAAGACGAAAAACTTGCAATTAACCAGTTTAGAGGAAGAACAGAATCATACTTCCAAGTTAAACCATTCAAAAAAGTTCCTAAAACTATTAATATGAAAGATACACTGATCATATTCCGAAGCCGAAAACCATACAAAGATTGGATCCTTCCAGACGGCAACTACATGCCAACAGTTGGATATCCATACGCTAGTGAACATCACTGGTGGCATGTACACTACGGTCCTTGCACTCTCTTTCTTGATAGAGTGTGTGGAGAAGCATATGTATCTCCAGCAAATATAATGTTTTTGAAGTCCGGAATGCTTGCACAGTATTGGGGTGATTTCACCAGAGATAAAAATATACATAGTGAAGTCGAAAATTACTTATCTCACTTTCTTTAAGGATTCCATTTATTCGAAAAGCGGTAAACCCAGGGAATTTCCAAGAATATCCTATATATGATTGTATGTCGGAAACTAATCGCATATATTGTTTGAATTCAATAAAAGGAAAAATTAATGATTATCAAAAGATATATTTTCACTTTTGCAACACTGTACATCACGTTTTCCTCTCAAAATTGAATGTGGTGAAAAGTGGTGCAAATATCCTATACCCTTGAAATCGGGAATAATTAAAATTTGACATTATGAATTTTTGGACCAGATTTAGTGATTTTCGGAGACTGTTGTTCAATGGCCTTTAGGCAGGGCTTTTAAATTCACAATTAAACAGACTGATCAACAACAAATTAAAATAATTTAAATTTTTGGTAAATACTGATACTATTTGAAAATATTGAGAGTTTGTTGCAACATAATTCTTGTAATACAGACAATTATTGCATATTTTGTGTGATGAAAAATTGAGATAAAACGAAAATATATTTTCTTTTGAACTTAGCAAGTACAGATCTAAACAATGTTGTAAATGCTTCAGAGATATTCTTTCCACCCTTTGTTGATGTATCAAAGAAGGGCATTCCAATTTTTCTTGGCGAAATCGTCAGCTTCTTGAGTAGAAGCTGCAAGCTTTGCTCCATCAGACTTATTTCCACATAATACAACTCATGATAGATTTTGAAATCATTGATATTCAATGTTGCAACGTTCATTTTCTTCTCAGAAGGCGCTAAAGTGATGCCTCATCCTGCAGAGTATAATAGGAGGGACTTCTGGCACTGCAGATGTCTCATAAGTAGTGGCACGTATAATGATATTGTGTTGATTACTAGACGTATTGATGATCCGTTGGATTATAATTTTTAAAATTTTGGTTTCTGGATGGAAATAAAAACTTTTTGGATGATTTCCTGGAAATAATTTTGGGAAGGAAAAATTAACTATTAGTGTTAGTATTGCTATGCATGCATGATACACAATTAAATTAATGGTTTTCTCAAGCAGGAATTTATTTTTCAATATATACAAACAAAATGTCAAAATTTTATTCAAACAAGAAGTTTTAAAAAATGGATCCTTGAAAATACAAGGATTATTCCCAAATTTGCATCCCTAGACTATCGTATCCAAAGTATATATAACAAAAAAAGGAAGAAAGATTTCTTGGTAGAAAAAATTGAAATCAAAATATGACTTACTGTATTATAAACATATATAATAAAAAGGACGAAAATTTTCATTTTGCGGGAACTTCACTTTTTCACTCAATTTTTATCGTTCCGAGGGAAGTTCCCTGCTCTCATTATTTTTTAAGTTTGAAGGATGAGCATGTATTCTAGGGCTGCTTTCATTTCAAAGACCAACAAACTCAAGACTAAAGGAGATAGAGACAGCATGTTAAGGTCATTCGAGTCTATTGATCATAGTGAAGCTCGAAAATATATCGATCAGGTTTCAAAGATCTTAGATGACGATTTAAAGGGAATACCTGATATTATAATCGCAAACACGCTTGTTATCCTATCTGAACATTTCAATTTATGGAGGTTGAATCGTGATATGTGCAGAGATAAGTTTTTACTGCATACAGCAATCGCATCACAGTTTCCAATATTCCAAGTTCCTCTTGAATCATTCAAATTCTGCAAACCAGCTCGCAAAATCGGTAAACTTCCAATCCAAGAATCAGAATTCATCGAAAAGATAAATGAACTGTTTAAAACACACAATACCGATATAGACATAACTTCTGTTTACGGAAATGAGATGACTTTTGATTCTTTTATAACCCAATGTAATTATGCTGACCATGTCCTTATAGTGGCATTTGAGAAGTGCAAAACTACCCATACTGTTAGATACTATGCTATTATCTCGACTGAGAAAGTTACATTCTATAATAAATCTCATAATGAAATTTGCTCAATAACTGAAGAAGAAATTTCCATTCCAGTCGGAGCTATTGAATCTCAAGCCAGCTCACCAGACTATCAGAACGATAATTTCACGGTCTTTGACAACTTCTATTTTGAACCTTTCTTTGATCCAAATACTTTGTTTCAAGCAGATCTATAGTGAACATAAATTTGTTTGAGAATATATTTTATCTTTGTTTCATGATTTATAAATTTTTATGATTTCTTATATTTTTAATTTTTTTGTAACTCTAATGATGTCATTATGGAAGACATTTTTACGTAGAATCATATGAGCTGTAATAAAGGATTTAATATTAATATTGTTTTTTTGTCTGATATATAGTTATTTGATGCAATGAGATTGTTTACTTTGTGGAAGAATTTATTATTTTAAACTTCAAATTACATTACTCAAACAAGTTATCTTCTGCTTTTAATCGAACTTCATAAGTAGATGTTCACATTATTATTCATCAATTATATATCAAAATCGTATGAATAAATGCGAATATACAAACTATTTGTAAATTATACTATGATATTATTTTGCTCTACTATACAAAAGAACAATAATGTTAAATAAAGGATTGATATGAGAAAAATAATCGAGAATTGAGGAACTTTTAATCCGTATTTTCCTCATATTCTTATTTTCTCATACCAATTTTCATATGTAATTTCCCCTGTTTCGCAGTTTGTTATAACTTTCCTTTCAAGATCAACTATTTTCTCATATTTCTTCCTTCCTCCATCTTCGTATAAGAATGATTAGTGCTGACTCTTTTGATTTTTTGTAACCTCAATGAGCATTTTGCTATCTTCTTTTGTAATAGCCCAATCTGTGTATGTTGGGTCATTGTTATTATTAGGGATAATCATGTAGCGTTCTCTGTCAACCACTTTTTGATAATAGTTTTCTCCTTTGAAAAATTTTTCAGTTGGAACTTTAAATTCCTGAATAAGTTTTCTTGTCTCTCCCAAGCTTGCTTCTTTCATGTTTTGCGTGCTAGCAAGGTTTTGTACCGAGACCCAGTCAATGAATTGTTCAAGTTCTGTTCTTACAAATGAGAGATGTTTGTTTTTGCAATCGAAAAAGAACATCGGAATTCTTGGGATTTCAATGTTTTCTTCTTTTTCACCTAATTTGATGAGTTCCTCCTTGATGTATTTATTAAGGGCCTCCCTGTATATGGTGTTTCTTTTATCTCTTTTTGGCTCATTTTCTGTGCAATGAGTGAAAATAATACAAATCTGCTTTAAATATTCCATTCCAAAAGCATCAATTGCAAATTTGACAATGTTTTTTTCATGGCCTGAAAACCTGGGATGGTCTCCATACAACGTTATTACAATACCATGCATACCTCCTTCATAATCTTTCATCATATTAACAAGCTTTTTGTAATGTTTAAGCCACTTCGAATTCCTCTGTGGATATCCACAACAATCCTTTTGACACCATCGACATGAGAAAACTTTTCAACAGGATTCAATGTGCATGGATCTGGGTTGTCGCTAGTTTGGCAGCTCTCGTTTCCTAAAAACAGATTTGCAAAACTGCTCTTCCCTACACCACTATCGCCGAGCATTAGAATAGAGAGTGTCTTCTGTTTTCGAGGCTGATTTGAGGCAGATTCATTATCGCAAAGCATTCTTGAAAATGAAGTCAACTACAAAGAAAATAGAATCTTAACAAGGCTATTCTCTATTATTGATTCAAAAACAAAATTCAAAGAGGATTCAATTTAATACAATTCAATATTTATAGTGGAAAGTTAAAAAAATGCAAGTAATTGAGAATTTATTGAAAGCTATAAGTGAACGGAAAAAAGCTGTTCCACAAAATTTACTTTGTTCCAATTTCCAATGCTACATGGAGAGGAATAGTATTCGGAAACAAACATACATGCAAATAAATTAAAAGATAATGAATTTTAGATTTATAAAAATAAAAATCATCATGTAAAAAATATTTAAATCTAAAATAAGGCAGAAATTTAAATTCTCGAATCCTGCATATTGCAGGTATTTCCCAATATATATATTGAATGTTTGTGAATAGAGGATATAAAATGCAGGATTTAATCTGATATATAAAATTAAAAAAAAAATATCATGGCATTTTTTGAAATTTGCTGCTCTATTGTCATTGAGCAATTTTAAACAATAGTTTATAAACAATCGTTTTCATTCAAAATTCAGACTTGCTTCAATTTCGACTTTTTATTAAATAACCGTTTAGTGGAAAGTTAAATAAATTGAATTGTTCTAAGTAAACAGAATCATCAGTTCATTTTTATCAAAGAAGGAAGAGCGAATGCCCGTAACAGTACTGGTAGTTGGAGAGATCGGAACTGGAAACTCATCATTGCTCTAGACAATTTTTGGAAAAGAAATATTTCCTGTTTCCGATGAAGCTGATGCATGCACCAAAGATCCAGAAGAGCATTTCACTGTGATTAATGGTATTAAAGTTGTCAGAATTGACACAGAAGGATTCAATGATGGAACAAATAAACAAGATGATCATAATAAAAAACTTGTCAACTTTTTGAAAGAATATCATGATGAAATCAACACAATTGCAATTGTTATTCATCATTCATAAAAAAGACTAACAGAGTATCTTCAAAACCTCATCAGATTTATGTATGATTTGTTTGGTACATCGAATTACTTTTCCAATATTTGCTTCATTTTCTCTCATTCATACGTTCCAATCGAACCAGAAAACGAAGAGTTTAAAATTAAACTCGTGCAGTTTATAAAGAGCTTAAAGAATAACATCAGTGTATCACAATTTCCAATCTTCTATATTGACAATAAAAACCACCAGAACAACGCAATTTGTGGACAAATAAATAAGCTCATATCTTTCATAATATCAAGAGAAAAATCTCCGATTCATAGCAAGGACTGGGATGCAAAATATGGTTACAAGACAGAAGAAAAATCAGAAGACATATATGTTGATACTAAACGAGAAGGAAATTATCTTGATGAAATCTATAAAACATTCAAATTGTTACCTACGTTCCAAATAATGGAGCTGCACCTTCTGAAAAAAGCCGTAAATTAATGGGAGAAAAAAAGGTAAAAATCAAAAGATATGATACAGAATACAATTATCATATTTTTGATAAAGATGTTTATGAAGGCAATACTTGGTATAAAATTTACTATGATCAAAGGAGAACAAATGAAATTGATTTAAGAATTTCCCGGACTAAATATGGAAATTGGGAAAATATCAGTTATACCGAAAAAAAGGAACTATATCGCCAAAAACCTGATTCTTATTTCATCATTCAATGATCAATGTTAACATAATTTTGTAAAATTACATAAATCAATTTCTTTTGCTGAATGTTGTTAAAAGGCATTAAATCTAACTTAAATACGAGAGATAATGAAGCCAATAAATGGATTTATCATATAAGTAATGAATTAATAACAATTTTAAAATCTAAATAACATATTATAAGAATAAAGCGTTAAACATTCTGCATGAACTCGATATCCTTTGATGAAGATCCCTTCGAAGCCTTCGATATTTTTGATTCAACTGACGTTTTTGAAACTTTTGAGTCAGTTGATGCCCTCGAGTCTTTAGACACTGAAGAGATTTTTGACATTGTAGAAAGTTTCGAATTAGTTGATGTCTCAGACCTTCCGCTCAACTTCGCAGACAATTCCGCTTTGCTGTTTGCTGGTGAAATCGCGGCATTGTTTGACCTTGATGAAGATTTCATTGAAACATTCGATCGCGATGACAAATCAGGTTTATCTGAGCGCTGTGTGTTATTTAGTTGAGCGTTGTTTGCTGATTCTAGTGGAGGAATGACCATGCTAGACTTCCTGCGTTTCACGATCTTGAAAAGTGAGGCTTGTTTCTTTATCGATTTCTTTATCTTCGGCAATCTTACCAAGCAGCCTCTCCAGAACGACTGTATTGTCACAGCGGCCTTGTGCATCCTCTTCAGCTGCAGGCGAGCGAGAAATCCACGCACGATCTTCTGTATTTTGACTACCATTTGCCCCTGGGCCCTTTCGTTCCTTTTCTGCATCTTCTTTTCTAGTTTTGGTGCCATGATTTTTTTCCTTTCGTCTACAAGCTCTTTGAGATGCGAGGACATGAGCTTCTTCGTTGTTCTGAGTTCTACACTGCGTGTTGGCGCTGCTGCTTGCATTGGAGTTGGAATTTCGCCATTCAGTAAAGAATTTATAGTTTCTTTCGCTTGTGTCTTGTTTTTGAACTGATCGAATAGAGATAAACGTGCATTCAAAACTTTTATTGTATTTTCTTGAGTTCTAATTAAATCTTTCAAATCATAATTTTGTTTGCTTATATCATCCGAAGAAAACCAACCACGTTGAGGGTTGGATACAAGTAGTGTATATGAAATTGTATCAAATTGAATAGGAGATGTTTTTTTAGACATAACTTCAATAAAAGACGGATTTGTTGTCTCTCTGAACGACATAACATGTTTTCTGAACTCTTCAAGCTGATTATCACGCTTTGCAAGCAATTGTTGGAATTGCTGCTGCCATTTTTCGAATTGGCAAAATGCATTTGCGTTTGGTTCGTTTATAATCTCATTAAGCTGTGCCTTTAGCATCTCATTTTCCGATTTCAGCTGCTCAGCTCGCATTGAAAGCTCAATTACTTCATCATAAACAGAATTATTCGTAGATTTTTGAAATAGCGGGTTATTTAACGCGTGAGGATTTAGAGTACCAAGAGTCATCTTCAATGGTGACATTCCTTCGTTTATTGGAGAAGTAGGCCTTGCAATTTTTGGCGGCCTTTTCATCCAATAACAAAAAATATTCGTTTTTGCTATAACCTTATTTATTTTTCATTTCTGGTTGATAACCTTATATTTAATGATGTTCTTATCTAATTATATAATAATAAGAATGATTATTCTATGCACTTTGCAGGAGATAAATTAGCACTATAATATATTTGCAGTCAAAATCATCAAATTCCATCTTATTAAGATTAGTTAATTTTTGACAAAAAGTGACAGAAATTGTCATGTAAATTATACAAAATTCTAATAAAAATGACAATATGTCAGGTATAATCATATTCACGAAAAGTGATAGATTTACATGCCAGATAATGCGTTTTTCTGACACGTAAAATAACATTTTATAGATAAAAAGGTCGAACAAGTAATAACTATTATAAATGGTCAAAGAAAGTTCAAAAATTTTGTGGTGGACTCAAAGATGTTTCATTTTATAAAGACGAGAGACTTTCAATTAACCAGTTCGGAAGAAGAACAGAATCATACTTCCAAGTTCCACCATTTAAAAAAATCAAGCAACCTATTGATAAGAGTGACACACTTATCATCTTCCGAAGTCGCAAACCATACGAAGACAGGGTCCTTCCCGAAGGCAAAAATATGCCAACAAATGGGTATCCAATTATTGATAGAATTGTTTGTTGGTACATCCACTATGATCCTTGCACTATTTTCCGTCATCACGATGAAATATCACCTGCAAATGTCATGTTTTTGAATACACCAGAAGTCCTAACTACGAAAATGAGATCAAATTTTATCTAACTCATTGTTGTTCATAGTTTTAATTTTACTCTATTCGCTATTTATCCTCATTTTCGCGTATCCATTGAGAAACTGCTTGAGAGTCCATGATTTATATGTGAACAGTTGTATATATGTATCGATTCATTACTGTATTTCTATTTACAGCGTAAAACAATAAATGATAAAAAAAAAGAATATTTATTCAATCATTTTGTCGAAATTAATGTTAATTAGTGAATAATATTTCCCATTGTCGCAGAGTATCTATTATAAAATTTGCAAATTCATCAATTTCTTTATTGATATTATCAGATACTGATAAAATCTCATCATGAATATATTGATCAGATAGATCAATGAATAAGATCTTTTGGATAGTGCATTTGCGGATCAATAATACAATAATACTAAAGATAAGAGAATTCAAATCTTCATCATCAGAACTAAGTTTTTCTATTATATTTTTGATAATGTGACTTTGCACCATTAGATCTGGGAATATAGGTAGTGATATCAAAAGGAATTTCAATAATAAAACAGAAGATTTCAATGTTCGAAAATTCGACTTCGACAAAATGAAAAACATTTTTTCGATGAAAATCGAGCTGCAAAATTTTGATTCGATATCTGCAAATGTGATTCCAAAATTAATTGCTTGATCTATCATAATATCTTGTAATAGAAGCATGAAATAGTTTTGAATTCGAGCAATTAAATTCTCATCATCTGCTTGAAAATAAATCTCAAAAATTTTTTCATGATCAAAGTTTTGTGAAATTTCTGCAACATAAAACTTATTTTCTAACTTATGCAGTGAAGACAAATACATAACAGCTGAGCTGAAATCATTCTCATTGATTGAAATCTGCAAAACTATAATAGATAGTCTAACAATTTCATTATTAAGCTGCTTTGTATTTTTGATTAAATTCCAAAGAATATGCATGATTATTTTATAATTTTCTTGATTTGGTTGGAAGATTGGAAGATATTCTAAGAGGGTATCGCAACTATGCAATCTTGAGAGTTGTAGAAATAAAAAATAAGTAAATTCTGCGTTAATTTCTTGATTGAAAATCAATTTTAGATCTAAACATTCGATTATCATATTTTTTGATTCTTCGTATGTATTCATTAGCGAGCTGATGAATTTTAATATCAAATTAGAACAATTCTCTGACAATAATTGAATTAATTTTTGGATTTCTTGTCTTTCAAATAAAAAGTTTATAAAATCATGTTTTTCTGCAGTTAAATCATGTAAAATTGATAATAAATTATCTAATAAAGAAGAATCCTTTGATTCAATAACGAGATCTATTGTTTGTGATAATTTGTCTTGGAAATCTGGCTCTAATACAAAAGTGTAGTCAATACTCTTGTGTTGTTTGCAAACTTGCAATAGATAATTGAGATTTTGTTGCAAATCTTGTCCTGCAATGAATGAGTTTATCAAGCCCATACATTCAACGCTTTTACCCTCTAAATCACTGTTTGAAATGGCTTCAGAAGGATAATTTTTTGGTGATGATTCATCTTTAAAACAATCATTCATACAAATGACAAAACAATCAATGCATTACGATATATTAGTTGAATTATAATCATTAAAACATAAATTCAGCATTAATCATATATATATACGAAACATAAAATAAAATACCAAAAGGATATGAGGGATTTCCAATTAATGATGTAAAATATATAAGTCAAAATAACTAAATTTTAATATATGTTGTGCTTCATGATATTATAATATAATTATTTTAGATTTAGACGATATTAAATATAATTTTTATGTAAAAATGAAACAGTTTTATAGTTACTTATTTTTGTAAGACTCAAGGAAATCAAGGCATCCCTGGAGTGTATCTTCTGATCTTTTCTCGACTAAGTAAGCAAGCATTTCTGTGAAAATTTGTCTGACGTTGTGCTCCTGCATATATTTATCGAGTGCTCTGTGATCAAGATCCTGTTTTCTGTCTGGGAAGTTCTGATCTTCGTTCTCCATTTATTTATTAACGTTTATTTAGTCACATTTAAAATTCAATATTTGTCATGTAATGTATTCAAAAAAATAAATGTCATGTAAATTTACAAATTATATTTTTGTCATGTAAAACTTTGACATGTAATACATTCAAAATCAAATATTTGACATGTATATATTTGACATGTAATTTGAGGTGTAATGACAAATGTAAAGTGTCAAAATGACAAAAATCTATGACGATTATAATCAAAAAAATGCTGATTCTTGGTATCGAAAGTAGTGCAAATAAAATTGGTATTGGTATTGTCAAGCCTGATGGTACAATACTAGCTAATGTTCGTCACACGTTTTTTGGACAGCCAGGCGAAGGTTTTCGTCCATCAGAAACAGCTGATCATCACAGAAAATGGGCAATCCCTTTAATAAAGCAAGCATTAGAGGTTGCTAAAGTTTCTAAAAAGGATATTACAACAATTGCTTATACGATGGGACCAGGTATGGGCTCACCATTAGAGGTTGGTGCAATTGTTGCTAGAACATTAGCTCAATTATGGAAAATTCCACTAATTCCAGTCAACCACTGTGTTGCACATATTGAAATGGGCAGAGTTGTTACACATGCAAAACATCCAGTTATTTTGTATGTTTCTGGCGGAAACACACAAATTATTGCTCGTAGTGGAAATAGATATAATATATTCGGTGAAACATTAGATATTGCGGCAGGAAATTGCATTGATAGATTTGCGAGATTGGTTAACCTTCCAAATGACCCAGCTCCTGGCCTTAACGTTGAATTACAAGCAAGAAAGAGTACAAATTACATTGAATTACCATATGTTGTCAAAGGAATGGATGTTTCATTTTCAGGAATTTTGACTTCTATCGAAGAAAAAGTCGGTAAATATCCAGTTGAAGATTTATGCTATAGTGTCCAAGAGACAGTGTTCGCAATGCTTACTGAAATTACGGAAAGATGTTTAGCTCATTGCGAAAGTAGCGAAGTTTTGATAGTTGGTGGCGTAGCTTGCAATGAGAGACTGCAGAAAATGATTGGCGACATGTGCAATGCTAGAGGAGCAACTGTTTGCGCAATGGATGAGCGCTACTGCATTGATAATGGTGCAATGATTGCATATACGGCCTCATTGATGAAGACACCGATAGATCCATCAAAGGCTACAATTTGCCAAAGATATAGAACTGATGAAGTTATTGTTGATTGGGACTAAAATAAATGAGTATATTTTACTTCGAACAATTTTGTATTGATATATCACTAATAAAATTAACGATAATAACAATTTTAATAATATTGAAAGGTAGATAAAATACAATAAAAAACAATCTAATCAAGTAAGCTACTTAGTGGCATGCGAGTTGTACTCTTGAACGAGCTGAACAAATGCGCTATTCATTCTAAGTCGATTTTGCTCTTTTCGTCGCATATCTGTAAGTTCTGAGCATATTTGTTGGTAATAGCTTTCTAATTTCGGCTTGATTTCTGCAAGCTTTTCTCTATATGAATCAAGTTCAGTAATAAACGGTCCGTCGCTTGTATTCATTTGAACGCAGTTCTCAGAAGAAAGTCCGAGACTCTTTAGTTCGAGTAAAAGGCGCTGATCATAAGATAACGAAAAATAATGATTATACGGAATTTTCGGCGGCAAAGGATTAATTCTTAGGAATGGTTTCTTCTTTTGCTTCTTTGATTCTAACGGTGCAGAGCAAACAAATGAAGAAAGCAATCGATGAATAATTCCGGAATTAATCATTTGCTGATCTTCAATTTGGAAAGATGGAACATGCTCAATCCAATATTCATTAACCTCATCATCACCTGGCGGAGGAGCTGGAGGCAATTTTATTTGCGCGCGAGCTCTTCCTTCTCTTGGCGCTGTTACAATTCTAGAAAGCCTCTGGCTCCAATGTTCCTCTGGAACAATTTCTTGCTGGTCTTGCAGAGTAACTTCCAGAAGGTTTTTGAGATCGTTGTCGTTCGGAATCGGATTTAAGAAAATATCAGTCATGCCCCAAATTGGTTTATCATTTGTAAGATCAATTCGTTTAATTTCTTTCGGTTTTTCTGGTTTTTGTGAATTCTGTCGTTTTGGTTTATCTTGTTTAATTTCTTTATTATTTCCGCGCGGTCTTTTAGAAGCTCCATCGTTTTTCGAATATTTTGGTTGTGGTTTTGGTTTTACCTCAACAGGCATCGGAACAGGAGGCGCCATCGGTGGCTTCATTTCCATCGATATTGGATGTTGCTGGCTTCTCAAAGCATATTCAACAGCCTGGCGAAACAAATCTGTCTTTGTGAACTTTTCAAATTGATCTTTAAACTTAGTTTGCTTCTCTATCAAGGTTACTTTTAAGTTTAAAACTAATTTTCGAAGTTCAGTCAGCTGACTCTGCGACAAATTCTCAGAAGACATCCTCCTGAGAGTGTCCAGGTCACTCTGACTCACTGACAAGTCATTGGGAACGATAAATGGAGAATGGTTACTATCCCCATTCCCATACATAACTAATTCGAAAAAGTGTCGATCCATTGACAGGTTTGCGCAAAAATTAGAGATTTATGGCCAAAAAGCAGTCTGTCAGCTGTTTAACGCTTGTTTTATCGATCTATCGGTTTGCTTTTGTTCTATTATGAGTATTTTTAATAACGCATTATATTTATTTACATTTTCGCAAACATTAACTATAGAAATATAATGCAAACATCTATCTAATTTATTTCCTTAAATCCTATAACCTATTTATCCATTAATAAATTTAATGAAATATTATAATATTAATTTGAGAGGCAATCTGTATGATAAATTAGAAGTATTGGTCTGATAATCTAAAATTATTATATAAAATGCATTGTTGTAAAAGAAAAATTCTCAATCAAAATTTAAATATGAATAATAACAACATGGATTTTCTAAAATGGCATACAAATCGTTATAGTGAAAATTGTTTCTAAATGAACTATTGCGTAATTTGACAAATATCTCAGCAAATTTTTCAATTTGAATCAACAAAAAGTAATATTATTAGGCTTGATGATATTCTGAAATATAAATAAACATCATCTTATTGATAATTTGCTGGATATGATGAATAATATAATTTGCCAAAATGCCATGTAAACATAGATAACAAAGTATGATTTATGAGTTCAACTACACTTAGAACTACTGTTTCAAGTGCTGTTTAGATCATATATCCAACTTTGTCAAAATAAATGTTGATTATTTGATTTGTGGTTGTAATTTTGGAGGAGGTTTGGGTCTGTTACTGCCTCCAAAGAGTGAAGCAACCTTTTTCTGCGTTGTTTTTTCTTCTGCTGCAAATGAAACTGAAACTTTTTGTGCTTCTTTCACTGGCTCTTCAAATAATACAACAGGAGCAGACTTAATCTGTTCCTGAATAGATAATCTTGTTGTTTCAAGATCTTTATTAAATTGTTCTTCAACGTGAGCTGATATTTTTGCTGCCAATTCAGAGGCGGGATCTTGTTCTATATAGGTAATATACGGTCCACGTTCAGTAGTTCTTACTTTAAGTAAACCTTTTTCTTGCATTTCGGCGAGAAAACCTCTAACTGATTCCCATCTGGTAGAATTCATGTGTTGATGGTTTTTATCAGCAATAACTTGCATGTAAACGTGATTTGCGTGAACTTCTTTATTTGGATATCTTGTTTTAAGTAACCCCATAAATTGCTTCTCAAATTCGAGAGAGTTTGCGTTAATAATTGATTTTTCGCCTTGTCTGAACTTAGCCATCATCAATCTGTGATGTTCACTTTGTGTGTGTGCGCGAAAAGCTTCCGGAGTCCTCGCTTGGAATTTACATACATCGCAAAACAGTTTAAGCTTACCAATACCACCATATTTCATCCATTTAGATACAACTTTATTTTCAGCTGTCTTTTTTCCCATTTTGAATTTTGACATGAATTACATGACAAATTAATTCAATATTTTTGACTTACTAATTTAAAAGGTAGTCCGGCAGATTTTTTAAAATTGTCAAAAATGGCCCCTGCTTATAAAACGCGTCAGGTTCGACGCTACAGTA
>MRSU01004981.1:0-11593 GCA_008369845.1 Trichomonas gallinae | reverse complement strand
ATAGCAACCTTATCGTGGGAAAGGCACTTCCAGAAGAAGGAGTGGTTGAAGTGCTGGGCGACGTTGTTGAAGAGTGGGCCCGTAGCCTTCTGGATGACTTCCTCGATTGCCTTGCCCTCAAGGCCAGATCCGACGATGAGCTTGTTAGCTGTGTCAATGTAAGCCTGGTGGTGCTTTGTGACGTGGATTTCGACGGCGTGCTGTGTCAAGAAGCCTGGAAGGCCTGTCTTGAGGTAGGAAGGATGCTCCATTGTGAACATTTTTAAAGAAATGAAATGACTAAATAAAAAATTCTTTCAAATTTTTTGCTCTTAAAAATTTCTTTCTAGTAGATAATAGGCATCTTTGAAAATAAAATAATCGTTTTTTACACAAACAAATTGAATTGATTTTATCATTTGAATGTTCTCAAAAAATACAAAAAATTAAGATAAAGCGTCTTATTTTGGATTTATATGATATTTAATCAGAATTTGATGGAGGTTAAAAATAATCGTTGTATAGATCGTAATCTCATGGATAGATGGTTTTGTTATATACTAAAAGGCTTATATTTATCATTAAAATCGATTTTTGTTATAATTGGCCGTCCAACAATTATCGATGTTTTTCTCATTTCACTTCTTATATTATTTATTATTAACATACTATATTTTAATCATATTTCTCATTTAAAAATTATTTTCTGTTATTCGGCATAATCTATTCGATTTTCTCAACAAAAGGAATTGGAAATAGAATCACTCTCTTAGTCACTTTCTAAAAACGCGTCTTTTAGCCAGTGAATCATTTGATAAATCTTTGGCAATAAATTTTTAGCGCTTTATTGACACATAGTTAAATTTCTCTCCATTAACACAATCAACATAACGAAATAAAATATAACACTTCACTAGAAGAAATTATTATTTGCTATTCCTTCTTTTTCTAGACGTACGAAGACAGGCATTGTTACATCCGAATGTTCATGCTATCCCATAGGTATAATATAACAAGTGTTCGCATAAAAACACGTAACCTTCACTAATTTGGTCACTGCATATTTCCAAATTTTTGATATCTAATTCTTTCTTATAGTGAAAGAAATTGCCTATCCAATAATACTACTATACCACGCCGTAAGTGAAGTTGTTCTCGATCAAAAAAGAAGATATCATCTGATTATTGCTATTGATAATGATTCATCGCCTAATCTGCAATAATTCATTAACATAGTCTGTAATTTGATTATTACCGAAGATAGAACCTTTTAATTCCAAGAATCAAACTATTGGTCATATACAAGAGCAATTTAGCGCTGATGTTACATAGGAATTGTACAAATGCAATGAAGAGCATACCAATTATATCTTGCTTGCCTAATTTGCTAATTTTTTTAATATTGTATCTCGAAATCACTTATTCAGTCACCAATCACATCTTTTATTCATTATCCATACTTTTTTCTACAATTGATCGTATATATCACAATTCGGAAAAAATAATTATCGATAATCGATATAGTATTATACGCATCTGTATTGGTTATGTGCCTGTGAACCGTTTTTATCCAATCAATTTATTCAAAACTTAATCATTTCATTTGAATCGAAATAACACGGGACTTTGCTGCGAAAGCATATAAGTTTCTGCTTTGCATATTATACAACTACACTGTTCAACTAAAATAATCATGTTATAATCCGGTTTGCGGTTTATTTTATTATTTTTAATAACTCGTACGAAAATTTGCTAATTTTCAAGTACTCCCTATTAGAAACTGAGCATGAATACATGAGGGACTCCAGTAGTATTCGCTTAAACATCATTACAAGGATTTTTAATCAGAGTCAAATATGATTGAGTGGCTAACTATGCATAACATATGGTAACGTCAGTAACGCTCGATCTAAATGATAGACATAAGGTTCTACTTGCTTTTAATTTAGAATAAATTCGAATCCTTTCAAATTTGGAGACTTTTGGATTATAGACATTGCTATTTCGGTAGAGTCTTAACTTCCATATTAATCTAAGCGATTCTCATCAACAGCAAAGAGTATTTTACGTTTTTTTATATTTAACAATCAAATAATTCCAAAAACCATATAATCAGCATTATGACTCGTATCTTATTGCTAATCCATTAATAGCTTCGACTTGGAGGATAAGTAATTATTTTTTTAACAAAATAATCCTAACAATGGCTAACGACGTGTTTCTCCTGATACCCTTATTGTTTACTTTACATATTCATTATGTAAACTCTGAATACTATAAAGTTTGTTTATATAATTTCACAAATTGATTTGATTAACTTTAATGAAGTATTCTATTAGTATATTAGATTATGGCTGCCTTTTTTGGATATGTCATCGTCTTGTTATCATCCTTTTTACATCAAATTAAAATATTAAAAATAATCAATCGTTATGGTTTTTCAAAAGGTTCATAGATTTGTATAGTGTTTGAGATCAAGGATTGGTTTACATGGGTAAACCATGAATATCAACACTTTGGTTAACACATTTCAAAAACATCGACATGGCCGAAGCCATCTAATGATCTTACAAGTGTTCCATGATGTCTATTGGATCTTTATTTGCAGTTTATTTAGCGAAATATTTAATCTATTAATTTTCCATTCATAGAATTTTATTTTTCAATGAACTTTACTCCCCGTTTGCATCACTAGAGTGTATATATCGAATAATAAAGGATATCTGATATAATATAAATATTTTCCAAAGCAATAAATGTTTATCTAATTTCGAAATCGTCAAAGAATATGGATGCAATAACCAATGGGAATAATTTCATTTAAATTGGTCTTAGAGATATATTTAGAGATAATTTTTACTTGTAAACTCATGGAAGAATCAAAAAGATGCTATAATCATCTAGAAAACCAATTTTATAATTTTGTTGGATTATTTAATTTATTTTTATCTCAACATACCGGGAATCTTGGGAAAATAAAATCTCAAAAAAATACAACATTGTTTATCATTAATAATCAATTCAAAATTCAGAATAATTCAGAGGAGCTTTGAATGATCTTTCAAAGATAGTATACAATTATTTGTGATTCAACAGAAAGTTTTGATAAAGTTGATAGCGTGATTTTTGAAGGGATTTATCGATGGATATCGGAAAATATGTCCAAGGAGCTGTATTATATCATATTTCGAAGGATTAATTTTTTTGCATTTTTTATTACCATTGCTTTATTTTATTAAGTTGGCTGCCTTTTATACAGCGAGAGTGTGAATTAAAATGTTTGAAAATATAGAGGTTTGGTCGTTTCGCATATTATTTAGTTAATTTTTACCTCGGAAAAAAAAAACACTCCGATTCGCAGCTAGAAGAACGAAATTTAGCATTCGGCCGGAGATTTGCATTATTTTGATCATCTCCGAGAATGGAAAATCCAAGAAATGGAATGATATTACTATTCATCATTTTTTAAGTTGATGAAATAATATGAAACTATTGCGGATAGATATAGCTTTAATTTGGGATGCATGATTCAATTTTATACCATTTTTATTGTTTTCAAAAAATGAGAACAATTCTAATTTACTTTTTATGATCATGCAATCTTAATTACTAATTAATGGAAATCCATTGGTTTCATCATCAAAATTATATGATTAAAGGAAAAAATTAGGACATCTGCATAATTTATATCAAAACGCAATATAACGCACCTTTACGCGGGAGTAATTCCATCTCGTCTATTGATTTATAAGATATCAAAAGTTTTATTCACACAATGCCAAAAACATTCACAAATCATATTTTATGATTAACATCAAACGAGTATTTTAGATTATAACAGGTGAATAACTTGATAAAATTGAAAGTACGTTGGGTGAATTTAAAATAAATTTTTTTGAATTTGTTAATTTTGAATCAAGTTTAATAACACCCGAAATAACTTGCAATATATAATGACTGTACATATCTGACACGATTGGATGACCAACTTTCGATACTTTTGATTGCCAACAATTATAGTACCCGAAATGCATTTCTATGTGATAATAATCAAGTAATGCGAAAATTTGAATGTTGAGGTTAAAGCAAAGGGGAAAATTTTTTTAATAGTACGGATAGTCAAATCTTTATCAAAAATTTCTCTCAAAAATTACTTTTTAAGCGAATCGAAAATATAATTTGTTAATCCGTTAATCACGGCAGATTGCAGCTAATTATTTGATTAATTTTTGTTAGGAATCATCATTCAATTTAGTTTGAATACTTTTGCAAGAACCTAAAAATTCTATAGATATGAAAAAAAAGATATGATTTTTATACAAAAAAAACAACACTTAGTAGATAGAGAAGAGTGAGTATGGATCACTGGCAATATTCTGTAGGAATCCCATTACTACATCTGTATCTGTGAGTTCGAATGCAAAAAGATCGACATCTGTGTTTGCTGGTTTGGGAACTTCCTTGACAGACTCGGTGTCTGGGGTCGATAATGTTTCTTCGTCTGACTTCTCGGATGTCTGTTGGGAGTTAGAGCCGAGGTCAACGTTGTACTTTTGCTGGACGAAGCTTGTGGAATCGATGCCAAGCTCCTTTGGATAACGCTTTGTGATGACCTGGTATCTGTATCTGCACTGAACGTCTGTGCGTCCAATCAAGTCCTGAGATACTTTTGTCCACTTTTTCTCGCCAAAAATCTTAACTGACTCGATCAATTTGACGTCCTCTTCCATTGTCCAATCGCCCTTGTTGATAAGTGGATTGATTGATCTCTGCCACCTCTGAAGGCATTGAAGTTTGTTCCTATTGTTGCCGACGAAAGCGCAAACCCTCTTCCAATCATCAGTGCCGAACTTGGAAACCCCGGCAATTAATCTCTGATCTTCATAAGACGTCCAGTTTCTAACCTTCTTCATTGAGCTGTCGTTAGGTGCAAGTAAGCTAGGGATAGGTTCCTCTGGGACGTCCATGATGTACAAAAGGTTCTTAACTGGTTCTTCTGAGCCAGCCAAATTGTTGCACTTCTCGAGAGCAGATTCTTTGCTGATCTGCTTTGTTATCAAGTTCATGAAGATCTCTTTGACCTTCATGTGGAGTTCTGTTGGGATAGACTCCAGAAACTGATCATAAACGCTCGTGGTGCTGTTCATCGCAATGTGAGAAATGATTTTTGTTTAATATAGAAAATTGAGAGTACTTTGAACAAAAAAATGGACTCAATTTTTTTGAAAAGAGTTTTGGTGGTATTCTAGATTAGGAATGCATAAGGATAGTGTTTAAATTTCAATTGTCTAGCTTTTCAATACCCACTGAAAAATAGGTCCCAGAAATTCTAACATACCATTATTTTTTTGTTTTCTTGATCTATGCAGTATGATGGAGATATCATATGACAATTTTTCTTAACTGATTAGTTCGCATATAATATATAAATAGGTGAACCATAGTAAAAAAAAAATTCATAAAAACTATGATTATTCATGGATATATGTTTATAGCATACTAGTGAATATTTCGCAAAAAAAATATTAACTTCACAATTAGAATTTGAGATTAAATTCTATAAAACGAAACTGTCAATTTAATTTATAGTTTATGGTTCGTATCTTGGTCACAGAGTATGGTCTATAAAACAATTCGATGATCATAATGAACAAAACTTTATCTCTCCCAACCAAAATAATATTCATATGATATATGATAAAAATATCTTATTAAAAAAATTTGTAAGCACTTCGATAATCTATTGAATTCTCGGATTTTTTTATACCAATATGCTGCATCTATCCAAATAATTTAATTAATCTTACTTCGGGATTAGGTCTTCTTTAGAATATTTGATAAGGAAATATTCTGATAGATTTGAGTTTTCAAAGCCCTGCATTCAATTTTTTACTCAAAAGTATTTCTAATGCAACAGAGGCTAATATTTTAAGTATGCATTAATTAACATATTTCAAGGGCCTTTTTTCTTTTTTTATCGAGACTTCGACCATACAAATTCTTCTTCACAAAAAATTACAACAACAAGAACGCGAACGTTCATTTTGACGATCTCAAAAATATTTGTTCTTGTGTTACCGTACGGAAGTTATCATCTAATAAGTGGAAAATTCCGTTAATTGGTCAAATTATTTATGAATGCAATTGAGTGTTTAAAAATAATTAATTAATAAATATTATGCCGCATATAGCTCAATAATGTCCTTATGTTAGATCAATTCGTTTTTCTTCAAAAAGCAACTTAAAGGAACGTCATCCTAAGCGCATTAAATCTCCTCAACATAACTTTCACTATCTATAGGCCCAGTGTCATATATATACCCGTGTGCTAAAATTTAATTTAATGTTTATTGTTGAAGATTTTGGATTTTGTGTATAGTTTTAATATAAATTAGATTTCTGCATATAAATAGATTCTACTACCTTAGGGCATCATACTTATACAATTATCTCTAGGCAAACTAAATCCCAACGTATAGTTAACTCATGTTTCCTTCGAATCAGAATTTATCCTCGTGGGCATAAACAAGCCAACTATCGATTATATGAGAGCTGACTCATTATTTATTCATTTCAGAAGAAGAAAAATAAAGCAATCGGAATTCTTCACGTGCTATTGTTTGATTGATGAAATACGAGTGATAAAAATCATGATTCCGTTCCTTAATAACCAATCTAATCATCCCTTACTTAGTCACACATTAAAAACTGATTATTTGACAATATCAATAGACTTCAAGTATTGCTAAGCCCAATTATAGACTAATAAAAATATTTGATAGTGATAAGTGCATGGACATATTCAAAATGAGAAATAATAATAATTTTAAGAAAAATTCTGATACTGCGAAAATTTGAGATCAGAGGGTTTGGCAATAATGATTATTATAACACTCGATTACACATGACATGTAGGGTCCTATGCGATGCACAAGACTTAAATTAGAGGCTTCGAAACCTTATTATGGCGATTCGGTGGCCAAGTTAGAAAAAAGGACAATGTATATCATGTATAAAGCAAAACTATAGAGTTTGCCAATATAAATAACAATTAATACATATTTGGGGTATTTTTGTTGTTATCGATACTATAATTTGCTCGATTATCCCATATATGTCCATATATAGATGCTATATTGGCGTCTATACTCGACTTGCCATTTTTGAGATTCTCCAACTTTATTCAAAAGTTGTCCAATTGTTTACACCAAAATGAAGTACCGTTCGCTATCTATATATAAAGAGCTTTCATATGGTAAAGATATAACATAGATTTAATAATGTCAGATTTTCCCCCTCTTAATCTTGAGTCGCTAGAAAATTGACCGCCAAATCCCTTTCACATGTTTTTCTTACATTACCGGGGTTTATACAACATATAGGTCATTATTTTGTAGTTTTTAGAGAATTGACGTTAAAAATAATCACGTTCTGGCGTTTTATTCACAAATTTTTTCTTCGGACCTATACACGTCATCACCTCTAAATATTGTTTGCATTCGATATATCAGAGATTTACGAACGGGGAGGATAGATATTGAGGTTCATCATAAAATTGCGAAAATTTCAATAATATTAGTGAATAGTGTGTAATTGGGTCAGATATTTGGTATGTTACTTCCGTTCGCTCATTCTCATTTGGAAAAAAGGTGTGTAAAGCTGTTTAAAATCGTTTAAAATATACGTTATGACTGTGGATATATATACATGCGTTAGTAACCAATATATCTATGAGAACTACACTTAATTCATACATACGGGAATTATTGCACTTATAATCATTGAAAATATCCTGTTTTTATAAATGAATATTAATCATCTAAAAAAATTTTCAGATTATTTCACAGTTGAATCTGCTGTTTTCACCAAAAGTGTCAAAACAATAGCTACAGCATCGAGTGGATGATTCGCACCAAAGTGTGAAATTAATTCTCTAATTGACGCCTTTGGTGAGAACTACAGATGGCACTGTGCCACTCGATGTAGTTTCGCTACAAAGGGTGGCATAGTGCCATCTGTAGTTCACATGAATGCCAATTCTAAGATTCAATGGATTCTCCCCCCATTAAATATTTTTGACATTTTTGAACTTTACGATTAACCTTTCCATTTGTCACTTTTGAAAAATCTGATAATCCAACACTTTATTTTTTGACACGTAAAACAAATATGCATTAATTAATCACATACATGAGGTTTAAGCGAATTCTCGCGGCGATTCGTGGTTTCAATCGGGCAAGATCCTCAAACTGATGATTATCTGACTAACTCCTTGCTCTTTTGTCACACTTTTGTCAAAAGGATTGTAATCACGTGATTATTTTGCAATTCGGAGCGATTTTCTCAGATTTATTGGAATTCTCACGTTCCACAATATGTTTTTATACATCTTATTTTCTCAAATACGATTTTTTTTTTTTTTTTTTTTTATTAAAATGTTCAACTCTATACATAGTACACATCATTAATTTGAATTCAAATTATATTATCAAAACTGCGATGTAAAAATTAACAGCTGAAAAATTTATGTTTGTTAGATGTAAAAATTTACTTGACAAAAATTTTAAGTTATGTAAAAATTTTATATGTCAGAAGTCATTATGAAACTTATTTGTCAAAATTATTTTTATGTGTCAGAATCCATTATCAAAATTCATATGTCAAAAAAAAATTTTGTCTTGTAAATTTACATCTGTCATAGTCAAATTATTTGTAAACTATATCTGTCAAATTTATCTGTCTAATCATATTTTGACTTGTAAACAATGTTTGTAAAAGATTAAAAATTTTGTAAATTCTGTCTGTCAGATTCATCGATGTCAAATGAATTTTTTGTCTTGTAAAATTCAATTGTCAAAATTTTGTTATTTTTTGTCTTGTAAACATGTCCTGTCAAATATTAAATAATTTTTTGCATTGTAAAATATTTTACGTGGCGATTCACACTTTTCGAGGCGTTTTCTAAACCGTTTTAAATTTAGATATATAATGACTATCAAGCAATTTATGACTCCTGCAACATTACAGAAGTTGCACGAGACATTTGATGACTTCGATGATGATCTTGATGGAAATATCGAACTTACAATGTTAGAGAAAGCAATTCGTGCATTTGGAGTTAATCCAAGCGAAGAAGAAATGAATGCAGTTAATAAGGAAATCCAATCATACAACTACGTCAACTTCAATCAATATGCATACTTTGTTTATCATATTGCTAGATATTCTAATATTCGTGATGAGCTTGTTGCTGCATTTAAAGTCTTTGATCGTGATGGAACTGGCAAAATCAAGCAGGCAACAGCAATAGAAGTTCTTACTAACTGTAATGTACCTTTCGAGGATGTTCAGATTAAGAGACTCTTCTCGAAGCTTGAAGTAGATAACGGATTTATTGATTATAACTTGCTTGTTGATATTTTGCTTGATGATTAAAATATTGTAAAAATTTAATATGTCTATAACTAACACTTTCGTACAATTCTTTAGTGAGCTATTGCTATGTATTTTTAGGTTTTTAAATAAAAGAAGAATATAATGAATGTTATTTTTACCTTGAGATTTATTATGCATATAATCCATGTTCCTAAGAAAATTACAAATACATACCATATACTGAATATGTTCCACTTAGCAAACAGAGAAAATTCGATATATTATTCAATCAAGTAATCCCTTGATCACTTTAGAACAGCAGAATGAGTAGATTTCGAATATACACCCACTATGTGTATCAATATAATGAGTAAATAACTTTATATACCAGATTTATTCTGGGCCACCAGATGTAAAATTTTTTTCGCACTCAAATAGAAGAGGAAATGATATTGTTTACCAGGGTATGTAAGGAATTACCGAGAATTTACATTCGAAATCTAATTGAGCATTAACATTACTGAAAAATTGAATATATTAACTTGAAAACTCGTAATTACGACACAATGATATGCAAATATAAAGGAACAGCAAACAATCGACCATGATCAATTTAAGAGTTAAAAAGGGAAAAACGTGTATCCTCAAAATCTTACATCAATCAATCGATTCACTCGGACGAGGAGGACAAATCGAGCAAGGATTACATAATTTAATTTTGGAACGCAATCGATGATTAGTGAAATGTGGCCAAACACATGTCCGCATAAGTGAAATAGTTTTTTACGGCTATCTTAACAAAACATGTCGTTTTGAGTTGACTGAGTTCTAAATCTTTTTTTTGATCATTTTTGAATTGAAGACATAAATTGAATTAAACCATGTACACGGATTGTCTAGGGGGTGGAGCTTTGTCCTGATATTGATACTGATTGAATATCTACTGGTTCATATAAAAATTGAAAGTAAATATAAAAAGAACTCAAAAGAGAGGTAATTAAGAATAGACACTAAAAGGTTTACAACAACTATTATAAAACAATTGCAGGATAGAAAAATAGTAAGGATATCCGCACTAAAAATGAAAACAAATTAGATTAAGTCAAAGAGAATTTTCAAGTTCTCGTGTAAATCGGTGCATTCCCTGAAGATATCGCAATCTTCCATCTCAAAGATCTGTGATAGATCTTCCATACCGTAGGAAAGTTTTTTGAGCTCGATTTCCTTCTTGGTAATACGAGCCTCCTCGGTTCTGTGAACGCGTTTTGGTTCGACCTGTTGCTTCTCAGAATTTGGAACAACACCAAACTTTGTTCGAATCGTAATCGTCTTCGGATTGACGATTCTAGTTAGATTGCCGTTCTTATCTAACTGATGTTTGGTGACGATCCTTCCTGTTTCGTCGAGTTCTATGATGAATGTTGGCTTTGGGGCAGCGCGTCTTGGCATCTCCTTTATGAAAAAATAATGTTTTGAGAAGAAATTAAAATTGAGACCTAAAATCAAATATTTTCTGACAATTCGCCTATTTTGGGATATTTCGAATACTGGCTATATGGATAAGCTCATACTCGATTTTTTGAGGGAAAATCAAATTTTGGTGAAAATGCTCTAGAATCATATTAGAGCTTGGGTGAATTTATCGGAATTTGAAGCCCTATCAAATTGTGTAAAGATGAACGGGTTGAATAATGCTTTATCAAAAGTAACCTGAATATAATTGAATGAATTTTTTCGACCAAGTCAACACCCTTATTAACAAGGAATAAGATTCTAAAGATTTGATTTTGACACATTGATTTTACTAAATCAATGAAAAAATTAACGAATTAACGAAAAATTTAGGATATATTATTAACCAGTAAATAAAAATGTGGGAAATGTAACCCGAAATAAGTTTTTGAATAAATTTTTTTTTTTTTAGATTTTAGATGAGTTAAAGCTATGCTGATCATTTGTAACCGCTAGAATTTCGCTCATACTGAATTTGAGAAAACGTTCGAAAAAAATCAGTTGGAAAAAAATTGCTCGATGATAAATATTAAATAAAATTATCCAACTTTGTTTACTTTAAGAATTTGATTCAGAATCTTTTTTATTTCATTGATTTATCTATAGTCACAATTCTGTATGTTGCATGATTTAACAAATTCGATATGATTACCGAGGGCACAATAGCCTTAGAACAATTGAAATAGCCTCAGACAAGATTGATAAGGCCTTCAATTTTGTTAGTATT
>MRSU01004980.1:0-11870 GCA_008369845.1 Trichomonas gallinae | reverse complement strand
TTATTCTTTTTCACAAATCAAATACACTCATTCAAACACTTACACGATCACGAAATCATACAAATTAATAATTTTTTTTTTTTCTTTCTTTTTTGCATGATATCACTATTGTATATATTACCTAGTATATATGATTTTGTTGTATTTTTTTGCTGATACTTCATGTTTAGGAGTTTTGATTTTAGAAGTATTGTGATATCTTGCTTTAGAATAACAATGTTGTATATCGATACCATTTTAATTACGAAAGCGTTTTTATGATTTAATTCTTCTATTTTTGTTTGATTTTATATTTTTTTCGAATTTCATATAAATTTTCCCTATTTTTTGTTTATTGTTTTTTAAAAAAATTGCTTATTTTTAACAAATTCATTAAGCTGACTCAAATAATAACAAGCTGCAACTATTCGAACATGAAATGAATCAAAAAAAAAATTGCCATTTTTATTTAAATGCAAATTAATTTTTAACTATAACTGAAAGATGTCATAGATAAAAAATATGATAGTATAAATTTAATATACGTTTTTTCTTTTCAAATTTATCCCGTTGTCAAAATTGAAATAGTTTATTTGTAAAGTGTCAAAATATATAAATCAGGTTTACGTGTCAAAAAAGATTTAAAAAATGAATTCTGTTGACACTCTGTTTAATGAGTTCAGCAGACTTTCACATTATCCGATACAGCATATTTCCCCGATGAGGTCAGTTTGGCCTATCATTCAGAAGGCTGTTTACAAGAAAGGAAGTGATATACCAGAAGATCTTCCATGCTGGTACTCTGCCGTTCCTTTTGTCTGCTCATTCGGTGTCCCAAAGTCAGAAAATTTAACAATTCTTGACGCAAGTATTGCATCTATCCTACTTAAAGCGATCGATTTAATAATGACAATTTTAACACAAAATAATTCGGGATCCGTTGATCAAAAATCAATGGATATAATCGTAACTACGGTCAATGCTGTGATTGAGGCATTAAGTCTTTTGATAGATGCCCTTCGTCCAGTTGATCTCGAAGAAGGCGCAGATTCAGACTGCGAAAAGATGATTAAGCGTCTAAAGAAAATACAGAAAGATCCATACAACGAGAAAAACAATTCTGCGATACAAAAAGAATTAAAGAAAATTGTCAAACATATTAACAAGGGTTTTTCATCAGCATTCAACAACTCAATAACAGCAGACGTGCTTGATCAATTCCACGAAATGGTTCAATGCTTTGAAGCTCTCGGAATTTTTATGTATCAATTTGGACAAATTGAGCCCTTTACATTCGCAGAAGGCTCTGTAATTGACTTAGCAAGAGACATTTTCACAGGAGTAATCGCCAAAAACCTTAATTCATACAATGCTCTCGTTGAAGTAATGAAAAAAACTCAAACACAGCTTCAAACACAAAACAACATTATCACTTATACAGCTTTCAAAGCTTTCAGCGCAAGTCTCGAAAAATTACGCGAAGCAATTAAAAATTCATCTGCAGTTCCGTTAGCATCGAGATTAAACTTACCAGAGATCCAGACATTCCCTACTGAGTACGCTGACTACTTAACTAACATGATTAAGAACGCTTTGATGCATGTTAACATCGATTTTTCAATATTCCAGCAAGTTGCTCAGTCAGTTTACCAGAAAACAGACAACCCGCAAGTCCAATATGTCTGCAGCTGCATCAACTATATCCCCAATAAAGCTTTGGGTTACATTGCCCTTCTTTCTTCAATTTTGCCATTCGCATATGAAGACAGAATCCCACATTTGCTTACACTCAACCAGCAGCTCAGCGAGTTGTTCAATGACTACCACTCAGAGCTTGTCAAGATTGCTTCACCTTATGTGGAAATGTTGCCACTTGCCATCAAAAACTTCGCCACGGCTTATTTCGAGATTCCACACAAACTGTGCGAATGCTACAGGACTGTTGTTGCAATGAAATCAATTGAAAAGTATGTAGAAGCTTATGCAGAAGATTCCGCAAACTTCACTCTTTACCTTGACACGCTCAACAGAATCTGCAACGCCATGTTCTATACAACGGCATCATCATTAAGACTGCTTGCCGCTGATCTTTCGAAGTATGCATTCAGATTTGTAACTCAGAACATCAGCATTTCATCCAGAACATCACAGGCCATTGTTGATGCATTCACCACACTTCAGAACATCTCAAATGATGCCTGCGACTATGATGAATATCAACCCTTAATTGACGCTGTTGCAACGCTTGCTGATTTAATTACGCACGTTACTAAGCAAGTTATCGGCATTTCTCCAATCAACCTTTCAGGATCATTAGTCGAAATCGGTGAAATTTCACAAAAGATCGAAGATACTTTTGTTCAGTTCGAAAATCTCCGCGAAGCCATTCTTCCATTCGAGAATATCCCAATCGTCGCTACACAGACATGCTTTACATCAGTTATCGATCCAATGCTTGCTCAATTAGAAAATCTTAAGCAAATTGCAGCCACAAAACCTGAATATCTCAAGCAGACATACTCAGATATGCGCCTTCTCCTCTTCCAGCTCAAACAGATGATGTTGACATTGGACATCAAAGAATCATCAGAAGCAGTAAAGCAGATCGTTCCTGCTTTCGGTCTCATCAGCGGCACAAACAATCCTAAAGAAGTCATCGCAGAGTCAGACAAGTTGATTGTCCAGTTGCGCGAACTTTCAAAGAAACTTTCATCAGAAAACGTCGACAGAGACATTATCGAGAACGTCGACATCAACAACACAGAAGATTTGACGTCCGCACTCAAGAAGATCCAGAATCAAACCGCCCGCGAGGCAACAATCGCATGGATCACATCGAGGCAAAACGATTATCTCGTCAACGAACTCTTCGCCAAATCTCCGGCAATCGTCAGATCTTTCATTGTCGAGAGGATGAAGCCAAAGCCGGCATACAACAACATCGACATAATTCTGCAGCTTAATGATGAGAAATTGATGCAACAGATCGCTATAATCGCTGGTTCCCTTTCAACTATCATGTCTGAGGCCGGAATTCGTCAGATCAATCACTTCACAACTGAGCTTCTCAACGCCAAGCATGCTTCAGAAGCAAGGAACGCATTGCAAACAATCAGGCTGATCGTCAAGAAGACAGTCCCATTCGGAAAGAAGCTCTCCGCATTATCAGAGGAGCTCAGACTCACAAAACAAGAGGTCACCAAAGAGATCGAAGAGTTGTGCAAGGCATATGGCGCCCAAGTTCCTCATGTCAACTGCGAGGACAAGCGCGAAAAGAGTTTGGACCAGATCGCTTTGTTATTCGCTTCAATTGTTGCAGAAGAACGCAACTTCAGCAAGGAGTATATACAGGCAATGGCGATGCGCATCGAACAAGCGCAAGATGTCAACGAATACGTCCACAATGTTTTGGCGACATTCATTTGTGCTGCATGCAATAGCGGCTGTTTCTCTAACAACATCATTACACGCTCTTACAGTTTAATGAATGCCTTGATGACCTACAACTCTTCTCCAACTGTTTCTAACAAGAAGGCACTTATCTCGGAGATATTGTCATTACCAGTCGATTTCCAGAAGGAAGGAGAGATGAGCATGTTGTTCACATCACTTATCACACTCAGCCTTTCTGCAGATACAATGCATTTCGGCGATGTCGCAAGCATCAGCCACCTCCTCAACTACCAGAACATGTACATCGGAACATACCTCAAGGATGTCTACGAGTTCACTCAGGAGAGAGAGAAGAAGCCGGAAGAGTCGGAAGAAATGAAGACGGCGAGAATTATGGAGACTTCACGTTCCATCATCAAGCAGATCAAGAAGTTCATCAGGTCTGCCGAGAAGAAAGATGCTGCTGTCGTCGTCGACAAGTACATGAACTTGTTCGCTAACTTTAACGAGCTCAAGAGATTGTTATCGGACACAAACGATGCAAGAGGAGGACCTCTCGCACAGCAAGTCGAGGAAGTCAGGAAACTTGTCGAAGCTGTCGTTTCAGAGATCATCAATGGAAAGCGCGATCATACAGCAAACATCGTCACGCCTCTCAACGATCTTTCAAAGGTTGTCAGACAGCTCATCTCCAATAAACAAGATCAGTCGTCACCAGTTGTCGATTTGCTATCCATCCTTGCAGAAGATATCCAAGAAATCGCAGATACGATCGATAACGATCCATCTGAAGACGAACTCAACAAATTCCCTCCACTCAAGAAGTTCTCGACAACAGAGTTCAGGATTATCGTTCACCACGCCCGCGCCTTCGTCATCGAGGCGAAGAACTTAGTCACAAACATTTTGGCAGAGCACCACCAGTTCTCAGAGGACGAAGAAAAAGATATGGACCGCGCTGTCTCTCAGTTGCGTGATGCCGCACAGGTTATCTACCTGCTCATCAGGTCAGGCAACAACGATGACCAAGGATTCAAGCAGAGAGTTATCCTTGGCTCAAGGAGGTTCGCTGCTGCTTTACAAGTTCTTCTCGCTCAGGTTACATTCACTAAATTCTCCAAGGATATGTACAGCAAGATCAACGAGATCTTGGAAGCTGCTAATGCCCGCATCAGAGCAATTATCGACTATGCATCTCAATACGGTATTACAAAGACAACAGCTGCCAAGAAATCCGCAATTATCGACGACTCTTACGAAATCACACACGAGCAATCTATCGAGAAGATGCACTTACTCGCTAAGATCGTCAGAATCAAGCGCGAGTTAGAAATCTGCATCAACAACGAAAAGCTTCTTTCTACACAGTAAAATCTTTTTTCGATTTTTTTTTTATTATTTTCATATTTCTTTCAAATATTAGTTTGAGAATCTGGACAATCGCGTGAAAAAAAAAAAATAGACAAACGCTGCCTTAGAAGCTTAATCAAGCTCTAAAACTCTACATAGGATTTTAACAAATCATGTTATAACTAAAATAAAGTTATTCAAAACTTTTCGAAAATTACCAAACAGAGTTGTTCAAAATTTTTTTTTCAAAAATGGATGTGAAAAAATTTTTAAGGATATTTCGAGTATTCGATTTCATAACTGTTGCATTATTGCTTAGTCTTGGTTATGTCATCGAATATCTGCCTTTGAAGTCTCAAACATATCCATGGGCAACATCTTTCATTGACCAGAAAGAGAAACTCACTGTTTTCTCTTATTCATACTTGTGCATGTTTACATATGGCATAGGAACTGTGCTAGTGATATTAATAACATCACTATTCCAGAATTATAATCATCTTCCTCAAAATATCGCTGCTTACTTATTTTCTATTTCATGTACATGCTTTATTACGTCAATTATTAAGAAAATTGTTCAAAGACCGATGCCAGATACATTAGATGTTTGCTCTGTTGCAAGCGTCGAAGTTTGCTCAACATTCTTGTCTGGACACGACTTGATTATGCAATTTACATCATTTCCTTGCAGAAGTGCGTCTGAATCAGCAGCTGCAGGCGTATTTCTATCACTTTATATGATCGACTCTTGGAAATCTGATTCCATGTACTCAGCTTTATTCAAGACAATACCAATAATATGGGCCCTCATAATGGGTAGCTTCGAAATCGTCTGCAGAAGAGCTTATCCAGATGATTCAATTGCTGGACTCCTTTTAGGCTCTTTAATAGCATATTATACATACAGAAACTTATTGATGCAGGGGATTTTATCTCCTGGCCGAAGAGAAAAAGAATCGTCTTCAATTATTCCGAAATTTATGTACTTATAATCAGTCTTATACGCATTTATTGATGCACATACTAATACATCTATCAAAAACACTCAATAAAATGTTGATATATTTTTGATACTTTATTTTAACAGATACATCGCTCATTAATGATATTACTACAGCATTATTCGATTGAGCTTCATAAAAATATTAATGAAATGCTAATAAAATCAATGATAAGATTTAATTCGATTTGCACAAAAAAGACTTATTTAATGTTTTGATTAAAGTCAAATTGCTATAAAAATCTATGATATCTCATATGAAATCGAGAGTTCTCTTTAAAAATATCAATTAGTGACACAAAAATTCAGAAAACAACTATTTCGTCACAATACAAATTTACACAAGCTCAGCCATGGACCTGAGCATGAGTTTTGCTCAATTGTGGCTCTTGGAAAAGTCTACCATGACATTTGACATGTAAAAAGTCATAAAATAACATGGGATGTTGCATAATTATAGTATATAACATGGTTAATAACTACGTATTCTATATAGGTTATTCTCTTCTGAATCAATGCTATATCGTGGTGGATGGAATCCTTAAAATCCAAATACTTTACATGTCAGAATATCAAAATTAACCTTAAGGGTCGCCCCGGCCAAATAGCGATCTATCATCTTATTTTTCATGATTTTAATTCTTTAACCAATGTTATGTATATCCAATTATGAGTAATTTACCAAGTTTTTGGTAGTAATCCTGTTATATATATAGAAAATAGAACATCTGTCGTTGTAAAGTGTCAAATGTCAGATTTTTAAAATGACGTTAAAATTTTCTATCGTCCTAAAATTACGTTGCAATAAAAAAACAATAAAGAAATGACTGAAGAATTCGAAGGTGCAGCGAAAATTGAGGAATCTGAACATCCAGCTGTTCAGAGCCTTAAGCAGCTTCTTGCTTCAGGTCAGATTTCTCAAGACACCTACAACAATCTTTTATTCAAATTCAATAAACTTCACCAAGCTTTCGCGCAGTCTTGTTCTACTGAAGAAATACTCCTCAGGAAGACAAGAGACTTAAACAAGGAGTTAAAGGCACAAAAACTTACAATCCAGAACTCTGCAACTCAACAACAAGAACATCGGCAAACTTTAACGCTTTTGAGGCAGCTTGTGACAAATTTGCAAGCAGAACTCGATAGTACTGAGCAGCAGACGGCTCAAACGAAACAAAATACAGTAATTAAAGAAAGAGATCAAGAAAAGTTAGAAAGAAAGGTAGAAATGGCTCAAGAAGATCAGAGGATCAAACTTGAGCCACAAAAGAAACAAGTTCTCGACGAAATTAAAGAACTTGAAGCATCAATACAAGAAAAACGCGCAACAATCAAAACTTTACTGCAGATTAATCAAGATACTCTTGCGAAAATAGCTGCAGCAGAGGCTCAAATCGCTGAATACGAGAAAAAACGAAGAGAAGAGAACCAGAAAATGCTAGAAATCAGTTCAAATCCAGCCAAGCTGAAACAGAAGTCAAATGCAGCAGAAGCTGCCAACAACTCACTTCTTAGTGAAGAAAAAACAGCAATTAATCAGCTTCAACAACTAGAAGCAACATATCAAACTTTATGTCTTCAAACACACGATATGGAAACAGAATATCAGCATATTTCGAACGACATCGATGGCATGACAAACGCTTACTTTGAAATGAAGAAAAAAGCAAGTGATCTCGAATCGAAATGTGATGAACAGAGACAGATTCGCTTAATCCGCGAAAATGAGAAGAAAAGAGTGTTAAAACAGATAGATGAGAAGAATTTCGAGATCGCCGGCCTCTCAACTAAAGCAGATACAATAACAAAAGATATCGTTAGAAAAGAAAAAGAGTCTGTGAAGCTGGAGGAGGCAATAGCGCATCTTATGATGGATAAGAAATCGCTTTCCGGACAGCTACAGCTCATTCAGAACGATAGTTCCGTAGAAAAAGATTCATTGGACAAACTCGAAGCGCAATACAAGCGTACAATGGCTGATATGGAGAAAGCCATACAGCAGCTGGCTGTTAGTGAAAGTTTGAACCAAGAAACACTCGAATTGATCAAAAACGCATTAACAGAAGTAAACCGAAAGCAGCTGATCCATGATTCGCTCGCACAGAAGGAAATAGACTTCGTTCAGCAACTGTCTGAGGTCTCCTTGATCAGGGACCGCAAGGCAAGAGAAATGGCTGCGATGAAGAAGAAAACAAGCGACGCAAGGATCCTCGCGCAAGAAAGAAATCTCGACTTTCTCGATTTGAGCAGAAAATTGGAATTACTGCAGATTACAATGGCAGACACGTCAAAACTCTACGAGCAGGTTAAGCTTGAGAGGAACAAGCACGTGAATACTGTGCAAACATCAAGACAATTAATTGTTGAGCTGAAAGAAAAAATCAGAATTCTCGAGTCAGAAACAGAAGTTTTGCGTAGAGAATTCGAAACCACAGACCTTCAAGTTCGCGTGCAAAAGAACGAATTACTTCAAGCATACACTAGAAGAGATGCTACTAAAAGCGATTTGAAGAAAGCAGAGCTCAAATTCCAGGAACTCGAAGCGAAAATCGACTTCCAAGCCAACGAAACAGACAGATTGGATCATGTCCTCAAAAACATCGAAGAACAGATTGCGACACAGCAGGGTAGATTCGCAGACCACTCAGAGGACTGCGCTCAGAGGCAGAGATTGTTGATAGATAAACAGGATAATCTTTGCATTCTCCTCGAGCAGTTTAACAAGCACGAAGAAGTCATGAGAAATGGTGAACTCGAGCTTCAAAAACGTGACGAAGAAATCAAATTATTGAACTTGCAGCTTAATGATTTCAAGCGCCAAATCGATCTAATGAACAGAAAACTTCCTCAAATACAAGCATATCAGCGCGAAATCGACGAGCTCAAGCACCAGATAGAAAAAGAGCAAACAGAAGTAGACAACATAACAAAGAAGCTCGAAGTTCCTAACGAGCAGGAAAGAAAGCGTTCTTACTGCGGCCACGACTTCACGCTCAAGGAGCTTGAAGACAAGGTTGCCAAGTATGAGGCTAGAATCAATATGAAGGAGCAGCAGCTCTGGGAGAAGAGAATTTTGCTGAGAGAAACTCAAGACAAAATCGCCGAGCTAGAAAAGGAGACAGATTCGTATGCATCGAGGAACCAGTCGATGATTGCCAAGTCAGGGCAGCTCAGAGCGAACTCTATGGCACTGAGGAGAAAGAAGATGGCTGCAGAGTCAGAGTATTCTGTTTACCAGGCACTCAAAGGTCAGCTCGAAGAACAGAAGAAAGATGTTAGAAACGAGATAGAAGAGGCAATGAGGAGGTCTTCAAGAGGCGAGGCCTTCGATGACAGAGCAGAGAGGATGATCAGATTGCACGAAAGAGATATTAGGACAGCAACTACGCCACTTAGGAACTCGCAATACGCTGACGATGATGATCTCGATGAAGATCAGAAGCCAAGGCCAGGAAGAGAGCATTATGATGCATATCCACTCAAAGATGGTCTCTCCAGGCCTTACGGTGCATTCCCTGTGTTCCAGCCTGCAAAGCCGTCGCCGAATCTTAGACATTATAGGAATGAGACTGATAGACCAATTCAGTTATAATATATTATTATATTGTGTTTTAATTTTAGTTATTATTAAAGTTTTTGTGTTTATTGAAAATTATTTTTTGATATATTTGAAAAATTGTATTATTGAGATCAAATTCACAATATATATCAGTATTGTTTCACTTTTTATTATATAATCTATAGATAATTTTTGACTTTAGAAAGAAATATTGAATTTCTTTTTTTATCAGAATAACTGCATCTTACTATGATTAAAATATCAATAATTTGATGATACTAGACATGAATATTAAATGAATTGAAATAAAATTTCGTGAAATTTGAAAAAACAGGACAATTAGTTACTTAAATGTGTTATGTAGGTTTATTTTTGTTGCAGGATGCAAGCTGCAAGGAATTTATGCAGTCTTTGGCTTTGGAGCATTCTTCCTTGAGATCCACCAAAGGATGAGTGGGACAAGAATAGCAGCGGAAGCAGCAAGAAGGAAGAGAAGGTAGCCCTGAAGATTGGCTCTAGCTCCAATAGAGCGGGATCCCTTAACTTCGACAAATAATATACGAGAGGATGTAATCTTTTGCTTATCGTTTCCATCGTTGTATGTTAATGTAGATGGGAAAACTTGAAATTGGCCAGGCTTGATTGGTGTAACTGGGAAAACATGTGTAATATTCTCGCCAGCCTTAAGAGTCTTCCATGAGATAGAAGCAGAGTCCTCGTTGTAGGACCAAGCTTCTGGGCTTAAGCCATTATCAGCAACTGTGAGATCTGTAACTGGAGAATCGCCGAGATTGAGGATTTGATAGTAGCAGTTCATTGGTTCGCCGACCTTGCCAGATGTAGCGGCAAACTTCTTATCAAAGACAATAAATGGAGCTGCCTTGATCTGAGAAACGAAGAGACCAAACATTTTTGTCACGTCAGACGGTTTGGACTGAGAAATATCTATCGTTCTCCCCCCGTTATATTATTTAGGGGATAACACTGAAATATTTAGGGGGTAATACTAAAACATTAAGGGGATTACACTATTGAGAATTTAGCCATATGAGGTGTAATCGATCAGATTAAATAAAATCGAGGCAAATGAACTTAAAATCAAACTCGAACATCCCAATGGATGATAGATATGAAATATCTAACTTTAGATTGTGACTATTCTTTAGAACATCAAAAAACTAAATTTTCATTTTGATTGGCTGAATAGTCTAAATTTGCGGAAAAGTAATAAAAAAGGGAAAAAGCAGCAAAATTGAAGGAAAATCATAGGGTTGTCTGCAGAAAAGTCAAATAACTAATAAAGTTTTTGAATATTGCATGCTTTATGTTACTTGTAAATCAAAACAGTTATTTTATTAGTATATCAGTGCCAAACAGGATCAAAACACTTAAAATAAGGCTTGGTCAATAAATGGTCATGAAATCTTTAAACATAATCCATGTTTCTGGCAAACAGCATGATTTAAATCTTATATATAGCATGATAACTTTATAGATTCTAAACTTCCATGCAAATAAAGATTATTTTGGAGCCAGAACACTTTCATCATATTCGATACTTGTACATTAAATTCATTGCCATTGTTTGTGAAATTAAGCAACATTTTCTAGTAAAACTTCCGTAATATTATACAATTAATAAAAATTGTGAGAAAATATGGTATAAAACGTTAATAAAACACTTTCTAAGCATTATAATAAATCATCAGCGACTCTTTCTAAAAAGTCAGCGAAGGATGCAATAAAATACATTATTACCATAACAATTGGAAATTTATGCAGCATTATTGTTACTATAATAGAAGGCAAAAACCAACGCTGATGAAATGCAGCCTTAAAAACATAAAAAAGCCAAACGATATGATGCGATTCTCTTAAGTGTCTAAGATTTTCTGCGTATACATTTTTGACAGGTTCTCGTTCATTGTCAGTTTCGTTATTTTCGTGATTATTATTGTTGGTATTAGGATCTGCATTTTGAGTGTCATCGTTCGTAGTTTGGTGCTCATCAATGTTTTCATTATTCGTATCGTTTTGGTTTTGACCTTTCAGGAAATTTTGTTCGATTTCTTTCAATTCTTCAGCGAAATTATGTGTGATTTCATTGTCGTCTACCTTTGTTTCCATCAATGGGAAGATATTAATAACACGCGAAGGCAGAATGATCTGTTGGCAGAGCGGACATTCAAGTGTATGGTGTAAATGCTCAAACAGACATGAAGAACAAAATACATGTCCGCAATTAGCAAGTACCGGCTTAGTCATTCTTTTTTTGCATATCTCGCATTTCTGTTTTCGAGGCATTGTTATTTCTACAAAAAGTGTCGCGGATACACTGATAAATTTTGTCCTGTAAAATATTTATTTGTCATGATTTCTTTATTTTGAATAATATTTGACATGTAAATATTATTATTTGGCAAAAATGTTGATTGAAAGTGTTGCATTTTCCAAATTGAGATTTTCGTCATGTAAAATAATTTATGTGTCATATTTCCCAATATTTGTCGTACAGTCACCCTAAAAACCCGTCGAACGCTGTGCAAACCCGTCTAACATCGTTTTTTTAGCGTAAAAATAGCATTTTCT
>MRSU01004945.1:0-17436 GCA_008369845.1 Trichomonas gallinae | reverse complement strand
GTGGTCTAAGGCGCCAGTTTAAGGCACTGGTCCGCGAGGGCCTGGGTTCGAACCCCAGAGTGACCATTTTTTCTTTTTTTCTTATGAGATCTTCATAATACAAATGATTTCAACAATTTTAAAGCTTGTATATTATCATACAAATCATACAGCAATCAATCATCAAATAATTCAATGGCAACATCTATTCAACAACAAAGTTTGTAATTCGAATTGCACTCTTGAACTTCGAAATTTTGATAAATAACTTTTTATAATTCTTTTCAATTTAATTATATTATTTGTCATAATTAAAGTCTCATATCTATGTGTTGATATTACAATTATATCATCTCATAATTTATTTGCACTAGATAGAAAATAAGAGCCGTAGATTAATGACTATGGCTTGTTTAGTAATTAAATTATAAACATTGCTATAAATACTAAGCATAAAATTACTGAAAATCCAACAATAAATGTTGTCCACATCATCAATGATTTGTTCTTTTTAATAGGGATCACTGTTGGAGTCTTATCCACTGCAATTGGTTGGTCAATATCAGGTAATAAAGGTTTTCTTTTCATAACCCCATCATTAATATTATTATTTTGCCCAATATCTGAGTCTGACTCGTGTCTGGCAGAACTTGATGAATCAGACAATCCAAGAGGACTAACTTGCAAGGAATCCCATATAGGTATATCGTTTTGTTTAGGAGCAAAGATTTCGGTTTTAATTTCATCATTAATTTGTCTTGGTTTTGATATTTTTCTTGATATCTTGTTAATATTTTGGTCCGAGTCATTGCCACCATCTTCAGTTGAATCTATTCCGATCAGTTTCTGTTTTCCGAAATTCATTATGTGAGGAAAAGATCCAATTGTTTTGTTATTTGCTGGATTAAACTGATCAGGATGCAACTGAAATTGCTGAAAAGGAAGAACGATTTCTGGAGCTTTTTGTGGTTCTTCAAGAATTTTATCCTCAGTTTTGTTAATAAATGTAGGTTCTTGGCTAACAGGAACATTTTTTACCTTAGGCTTCTTGGAATCTTCAGGTGGAATGAAAATTTCGTCAGTTTTAAGGTCGCTGAAAGCTGGAGGCACGAATAATGGTTCATCGATCTGCTTTTTCTGCTGAGGAGTGAACATGCTGACTGTTGCAAAAGATGAAAGTGGTTTTGAAGGAATTGATAAACCTTGCGAAGAATTAATCGGCTGAAAATCGAAACTTGAGAGTTTAACATTTTTATTAGAGTAATCTTCAGGTAGATCATCTGGATTAAATGTCAGTGACCTTGTTTTGCTCGTAATAGTTTCGCCAGATGCGAAAGTTATTCCATTTGATCCAATTGTTATTCCTTTCTCACCGTTTTCATCAGCTTTATCTACTTGTGGATGTATATCTATCTTTGGCGTTGACAAATCTGAGACAAGCAAATTTAAATCAGTTCTTCTTTCAACAACAACGTTTGAAGCAGTATTAACTTTTTGAACGTTCATATTTGCAAGTGTTATCTTCTTTACAGTAGGAATTTGAACTTCTTTCACAGGAATTGATTTTTCTATTGTGAAATCTTTCTTTCCTGAAGGTTGTTCTTCGACTTTTATTACTGATTGTTGTTCCTCTGGTTTTGGTTCCGGTTGTTCTTCCTCCGCTTCTTCTTCTGGTAAAATATAATTTTCATTATTATTTTCTACTTGACTTTCTGGTTGTATTTCTTGTTCTGGATAATCATCGAGGTTTATCTCTTCTTCTGGAATCTGTTGTGGAGGCTGAAATGGCGAAATACTGTTTTGCGATGGCGGAACAAACGAAACTTGCGGATATTGTTGCCCATAGTTGTTAAATTGAACTTGGTAGTTCTGGAATTGGTTTGGTATGAAGTTACCTTGATTTGGAACGAAATTTAGGATTTGATTTGGATAATTTTGCTGGGGGACGAAATTTTGTGGTTGATTAATCTGGTTGTAGCTTTGTGGCGGATATTGTTGATTAAAGTTTGGACTTTGATCATTATAATTATAATTTTGATTAGGAATGTAATTTGGAGCTGTGTAGTTGCTCATGTTGCCCATATGCACGAATTGCGGATTTTGTATCATAAATTGATTCTGATTTGGTTGCATTGTAAATTGATTTGGATTTTGTTGCATATTCATTGGTATATTGGGTGGTGTCAGAGTAATTGGTTGATTTTGCTGTGGATTTTGATTATTTGGCATCATAAAATTATTTTGATTTTGAATTTGAACATTTTGTGGAATAGGCTGATTCATTGACATATTATGTGGTAAAGCTTGTTGATTTAATTGTGGATTGGCTTGTTGCGAAACATTTTGTTGTTGAATGTTAATTTCTTGTGTTTTAGAAGTTTGAGATGATTCTTCAGGAGGTACCTCTATAATGCGGTCATTTTTAGGTGGTTTTTGAACTGTTATTTGTTTATTTAATTTTTTATCTCTCTTTGTAACTTTTATTTCCTTTGATTTGCTTTCTTTCTGTATTTTAGCTTCAACCTCCTTCTTTTCTGGCTTTGATTTGACTTTTAATGTGAAATTTTTAATAACTTTTTCATCTCCATCAACAATGTCATCAGGAGATATTTTTAGCATTTCCTTGATCATCTCTTTAGGAATTCCGTTGATTATATCATCTCTGAAACATTCACTAACTTCTGACGGTAAATCTTGGAATTGTGACTGTCTAATTAGCATTAAATCATTATATGGATCAGAATCGTCGTCATCAGCTTCTTCTTGTAAATATCTGGATGAAGAATCATCATTCGAAATCACAAAGTCTTCTTCTTCGCCAATTACAATGTTTTTCTGGGCTATTGTTGAAAACATGTAATCAGGAAGTTTTTCTGATTCTTCTTTCTCTAAAACATATGATTGTCCTTGAGAATAAACCGAAATTGGCTCTTGTCCTTCAATAACATCTACAAGTATCGCATCTTGGTCTGGTGGCACATATGCTTTGAATCTTTCCGCTGCATCTGGCGAAGGAGGAGAAATTGAAATTGCTTTTACTGGTTCTGCTGGTTTTTCATCATCACTTATATTAATTTCATTATCTTCAAAATCCATTTCATGGAAATCTTCCTTATTATTATCGTTTTCTTGTTGATTTTCGTCTTCATTATTCAAATTCTGCTGTTGATTTGGATTTTCGGCACTTACTAGGTTGAAATCTATTGTAGTTTCAGGTAGCTCATCATCTTCATTAACTAATTTGTTAAGTTCGTAAATTATATCATCATTCAAAATTTCTTCGTTTTCGTTCTTTCTTTGTATTTCTTCTTGTATTTCTATGTCTTTAGTAGCCTTTTCGACTGTTATTAGGACCTTTTCATCTTCATCTTTTTGCTCTGGTTGAATATTTTCTGGTTGCTTCTTTTCTATAGACATTTGCGACATAATTTTAACACCATATGATTTCTTATCGACTTTCCCAAGTTTTAGTTCACCATGTTTCTCTGCACGTTGAACTTGTAATGTTGTTGATTTATTTTTTGGACCTGTTGTAGATATAAGTTGAGTTCCATTTGGTCTGACAACTTTGATGTTAGAAGACTTGAATTTATTCTTAGGATCTGGAAGTAATGTAGCCAAGTCCTTAGAAATCTTTAATTTTTGGCTAATCTCATATTTTCGTTGTTCTTCAGGTGATGTAAATAAAGATTTGGATTTTATTTGGTCTGATATCTCTTTTAACTCTGGAGATGTAAAAAATTCTTTCCTTTTCGGATTTGGTAATTTTATATTTTCTACTTTTGGCGTATTTTGTTGCGAATCTTGCTGATTTGCCTTGGTAACAACGAATTTTCGTGCATTTCTTCGAGCTGTATTTGATCTATCGGGAGAATAATTTAATTGACTTTGATTTCCAATGATTAATTGGTTTGTATGAGCCTGGTATTGAGTATGGTAAGGTGAATTTTGCGCATTTTGATTATATGAATAATTCATATTGTAATCTTGAGGATAGTTCGAATATTGATTATATACTTGTTGCTGTTGGTAGTCATATTGCATATTTTGTTGTTGATTGTAAAAATTCTGGTTCTGATATTGATTTTGATAATCATTTTGGTAATTACTTCCCGTTAGCTGGATATTCAAGCCGTGGCCAGTCGCATATTGTTGGTTCTGAGGCTGTGATGCCCCATACGTGTATCCGCCACGACTTGATTCCATTTTATTAAGTCACTTTTTATGTTCGATACTTCTTCTGTTTTTAATTCGATTTTTGCACCATTTACATGTCAGTGATCAATTATTATTTTGTGAAATTTCAATCGAAATAAATTTCGGTCAAGAGCAACAAATATTTAAAATTCTAAGTTCATATTGATATGGCAGAATATGTACATCATAGTGATGCTGTAGGTTAGAGAATGTATGAAAATATTTACTAGAAATATGAAAAATGATGAATTAAAAAATCATGATTCTTTTTTTGTTGTTATGATGATGATTTCATATAGTTTTATTATATTAAAATTACATCACAACAAAGTTTGAATCAAATTTCTCCCTTATATATTGGTAGAGCAGCATAATATCCTTTTAAAGGAATTGATAATTCACTTTGAATATTTTAAGATTAACAAGTGCTATCTAAGTTATTTTAAGATATATATCAAAGATATGAAAACGATTTACGCGTGTTTTTTCTGGATTTCTAAAAAATAATTTGAGATGAAATTCAATTCAAATTATAGATATTAATATGTGTATTTATGGTATATTTTTCATGTAATTAAAAATTTTATAATAATTTTATACTAAAATATCAAACAATATTGATTTGGAATTTAAAAATATAGGAATTGGACTGAAATGAAACAACTTTAATTTCATCTTATCTAATATGATAAGTTTATGATATTGCTTTTGTCCATTTCCAAATGATTTTAGACTCTTACAATTCGTAATTATTTCAAAACTCAATAAAGGAAGTTTTTGGGTTTAAAAATAAGATATAAATTATGCGTTCAGTCCAAATTTTTGCTTTAAAATCCAAAATTTTTGGTGAAAGAGTCACTTTTTCTAAAATCTATGAATGAACCTGCTGAAAAGAAGACTCAGTTTTCAGTAGGTTTCAAAACTAGTGGCCTTTTTGCTATATTAAACGATTCACACCTTTTCATTCACAGACGGCCGATTTGGAACGTTATTTTCACATTTTGTTTATTATTAATTTACGTTTCTACAACTATTTTCCCGACGTTAATGACGTACTTCAAAGGCAATAAATCAACACTCGTTTATATTATCTATATTATATTCACAGGCTCTCCTACTTATCCAAATGTCGATGAAGTAACGATTATTGTGTGGTTTTACTTCATAATTGGAGCTTTCATTTTTGTCTTATACATTATTATATTCATTGTTTTGCTCAAAGTCGCTCTTCCATCATCTTCGATAAAACGAATTTACAATATTCTCTCATTTTATATACTTCCCGTGATTGTCCCTGTATTTGGAAAAGCTTTCACAGCATCAATGGCATACCTTTCCGTTGCAGAAAACTCGTATTCGTTTTTTGCTGCTGTTATTGGAGAATTAACTATAATTTTATATGTTATTCTCGTTTCTTTAATGAATTCATGCACCGCTTATCGAGTAACTCATCTATACTTCCAAAGAGATACGTTTTCGTCAATAATTGTTAACTTCGCGATTTTGATCATTCAGCATACAGTGTCATTCCTAGAGCATCCAAATAATATACTTCTCGTTATTTTAACAATATTTTTCTTAGGTGCTGATATTTTCATTTTCGTTGTTTTGCCTTTTCAGACCAAAGTTGTGTCTATTTTTGCATGTTTCTATATCCACTTTTGCACTGGATGCGCCATTGTGCGTGCTTTCACAGAATACGCAACTCCGATCGGCGTAGGCATCATTTTCGGCATTGCAGTCTTTATAACTACTGTTATGTTCCTATTTAGGCTCTTATACGAATACTCAAAAGGAGAATTAGGCAGAATTCTGGGTTTGCACAGACCTAGGCAATTAGCGAATATTACTGAGGCACAGCTTGCCGGACTAAGCTACCCTCAGCTTATGGTTGTCGCTCGTGCATTTTACTCTTTAAACGACGAAACAAAAGAAAGAGTAACTTTAGAAGTCAACAACAGATCAGCCCATACATCGGAAGGACTGTTTTTCGTTAACTCTTTCGAGTCAAGAATCAAGAACTTAAATATCGAAGCTTTTCCACAAGTTCTTAATATTATCGACAGATATACCCACAAAATCGCACTCAAAGAAAAGAGCTTCTGGGCTTCTCTATGGTTATCAGATTTCGAGTCATTGCCAGGCATTTCCGGCCAAATTGGCAGACTTAAGTACAGATTATACGAATATTGTCTCTATCAGTCGAAAGTAATACCTACATTCACTGCTGATGAGTCTATAAAGCCTACATCCCAAAGATCAGTCACCCATCCAATATTTAATACAATTGTTGTAATAATCTTCATTTTTGCGATGTATTTCTTAGGTGTTCTCGTTTATTGCTATCATTTATCTTCAGAAAACAGATCAGAGTTCATCACATTCCAAAACTTTATGTCGAATTTCACATTAATACAATCTGAGCTTTGGACAGCATCAGGACGTCCACAGCTTTCGACATACTACAACAATGCTGTTAATTTCTACAACAAATTCTTGACTTACAAAGAAGGTCCGATTCATAATTTGTTGAATTTCAAATTTAACGACACAAATATGAAAGAAAGTCTCGCTCTTTTCTTCAACCTTTCTAAAGAAGCAAATACAACAGGTACTTATGATCCACGTCTCAAAAATTTAACAATTTTCCACAAATTCGAATATATTATGAGCTATTACTTTAATATTTTCGACACCAAGTTCCCTAACAGAGTTTCCCCGCACTTCATGATATGGTTCACTGTCAACCTCATCTGTTTCATCATTTTTATCATCTATTTCTTGTTCGCATTGATCATTTATTCGAAGCATTTGCACAAAATGTTCGAAGTTTTCAAGACTTTCTCGAAGAAGAAGATAGAAGAATACGCGGAGCTAGACACCAAAGCCATCCAGAGGTCAGTGATCCCTGGAGGAGACAAGTGGATAGAATGGGATGCATCGAGAGATATAGTTTTCGGTTTCTTCCTGACATTTGCATCATTTTTGATTTTTGTTTCTTCAGCATTTATAGTTTTCTCGAACACTTCACATGACTACGACTACAGGACGAACTCCTATATATACTTCCAGAGGATGGACTTGATAATGATGTGGTTCAGCGCTGTCCACTTCCAGAATTCAACTCTTGTTAACTCGACTGTTGCACCAGCAATTGGTTACTGCGATTTCCACATGGATATTTTGATGCGCGATGAAGGAGCCAAAGATTTTGCCAATATAATAAACGACGACATCGTTTCTTTGATCACCGACTATATATTGTACAATGACATTCCGCCTGAAATAGATCCACTGGACTTGATCTCGAAAACATTTTTGGCGATGTTACAGCTCGAAGAACCTTTATACAATATTTCGAATATTTACTATATAACGTGGATGGTCGTCTTCCTTTTGATTATATTATCGTTCAGTATCATCCTTCATTTGCAGATAATGGTCGGTAGGCAGATGGATGCTTCAAGGGGAGAAAGAATTAATTTGATCGAAAACTTCACTGAATTTGCCGGGGAACAAGAACCACTCGATTCAATTGTTCCAGTTGAAAACAGAGCTTTGCCGTTCTTGTTCATTGAAGCAAACAGTGAATACGAGATTACTTTCATTACACAATGCGCGTCGAGTGAACTACACATTTCGAATGGTGACGTTTTCGATGGACAACCATTTGGTTCGATAACTGGCTCAGAAATTAAAAGAACCATCGACAAACTGAAACAGTACCCGTCAAGTGAGCCACAGCAGATCAAAGCTTCGGACGGAAGCTACATATATGTCATTCCTTCTTACTGTGGATCTACGATGACGACATTGAAATCATTCGCAATTTTCAGGCTGCCGGCAGTTTTATCGCCTTTCATCAATACTGGCGGTGACAAGAACATGAGCCCGTTTTCTTCTCTGTTTCCATCAGTTATTAGTCCAGACAAAGCATTCCCACACATCATACAGATCAATGCAGCACCTTTCTTGGTTGTTTTAGTCAGACTGACGAATTTAACTGAATGGGCGACAAAAGTTGAGCCTCAGTTCGTTGAATCCTTCTATAAAAGTGTCATTGAATGCGCTGACAAAATTTGTGAAGATGGCCAGTTATTCATGAGAGTGAATGTGAGAGACGATATGATACTTTTCATGACGAACCCAGATATACAAATTCAGGGAAGATGGACTTTTATCACCAACTGCGCAGATTTCTCGTTGAAGTTAAGAGAAGCAATAAGAATGACAGCCAAAAAATTCAAGTGCCCAGTTTTCGGTTCATTGGTATTCGCACGTGGCGAGAAACAAGTTATGTATCTAGGAAATCACGCCTGCACACAATGCGATTTCCTTCCTGATACTTTAGATTTGCAGTTCGTTGAGCAGGCCTTGGATATATTCAGAATTGATGCCACTGCATTTGCTGTCGCCCACAGGCCAAACTTGAGAATTCCGAATACAACATTAGTCGCAAACTATTTGTCTAGTGGAGGAACATCAATAGACTTGTTCCTTGTTGCATAATATATTTGAAAAATTTTATATTTGTTTGTTTTAGTTAAAATTTAATTTAAATAAAAATGATCAGATTGCATTTTTCTCATTATAATAAAACATATTTCATGAAATGCATGATTTTCCAATAACTCTCATAAATAATAGTACTTAAATATACATATCCCATCAATAGAAATAATCAAAATAAGATTATAGCATTAGCGAACAAAGAAAATGCTAAAAATGATTAAAATCCATTTGTCTTTTGCGTTGATATCTATTCAAGGAACTGTGTGAAGAAGTTTGACAATTTCATGATGACCACCACCTGAAGCCTAAAGCAATGCTGTACAGTTGAAAATGATTTTTTGGCGTTTACATCAATTCCATGAACTGTGAGAAGATGTTTAACAATTTCATGATAACCTTTATCTGAAGCAGAGATCAAAGCTGTATTGCTGTCTACGTATTTTTGCGTTGACATCAAAATGAGGAATTTTGGACATTTAATAACATATGGTCTTTAAATGTTTTGTGTAATCAATGCCATGTTCTATGATAAAATGAATAAGATTGAAGTTGGACTTTTTCCATGAGTAAAAAATTCAAGAATTTTTGTTATTTCAATATTCTTAATATAGAAAAGTTGATTTAAACTTGAAAAATAGATTAGAACATGAATTTTGTTTATGACATTTAGTGTTTAGCTGTGTGTTGCCATGGTGTTGCCAGTGTTGTGACTAAAACACGTGTTTTCGATAAAAACGAATTTTTTTTATAAAAAAAAACTAAAAAAAAAATGTTTGTTCTTCCGACTGGTTTCACGCAGCTAGAGAGACTTGGTGACGGGTCTTTCGGCCGTGTTGAGCTGCTGCAGAGGGAAGACGATGGCGTGCTTTTCGCGATGAAAATATTCGAAACACCAACAGCAATCGCAACAGCGGAAAAGGAAATAGACCTAATGAACCTGGTGAGCTCGCCATTCATTGTAAAACTGTACGATGTCTACAGAACGCCAGAATCTTGTGGAATTTTGATGGATCCTTGCCTTGGAGGATCTTTGAGGCTCAAAATAGCATCAAAAACACCAGATAATCCATTTACATTCAACGAAATTATCGAAATTACAACACAAATATTACTCGCTTTGAAAGAAATCCATAAAAGAGGTTATGCTCATCGTGATTTATCTCCATCCAATATATTATTCTGCAAGGAAAAGTCAAATCGTATACAGCTCATTGATTTTGGTGTATCTGAATCAATTTCATCAGGATCAGCCAAAGGATCAGTTGGAACACCAAACTACATGAGCCCTGAGATGAAGAAAGGTTTGCCGCATAACCAGATGACAGATATGTATTCTCTCGGTTTAATCATTTTTGAAATGTGCGAATTAAGACTTCCAAAGCCTGGTGAGACAACATCAGAGAGCCAACCATCTCTTGATGCTCTTATCGAGAATTTGCTCTCAGAAGATCCACTTAGCAGGCCAAATGTCGAAGATTGTCTTTCTTTCCCTGATATTTGCGATATTCTCGACAGATTTACATCTGTCAAGAGAATACAGCTCACTGCTTATGACTGGAGGCCATCATCTGATCACGATGACGATGATAACGATGAAGAAAATTTCGATCTCGATTTTGAAGATCTTCCGCCAATAGAAACATCAGCACCTATAACACCAGGCAGACTACTCGACAACGGCGCCAGAAAACACTGGAGAGACCCAGATTTCGCTTCAATTCAAGAAGCGGAAAGAGTTGCGATCGAAGAAAAGGAAAGAGTCGAGCAAATTCTTCAAGAAAGGAAAGAGGCGAAGATCGCCTACCAGCAGAAACAGCGCGCAAACTCAAAACTCGCACACAAGAAGTGGAATGAGCAAAAAGGAGACCTAGCGAAACACGGAGCAGAATACAACAAAAGATTGGAGCAGGTTAAGAAGCAGCCACGTCAAAAGAGGCTGCTCCTGAATCAGGCGAACTCTGTCAGCAGCTCCAAAGATGAGCTCAGACCTTCAGCTGATGAAATCGAAAAAGTCACTCATGGACTTGAGAAGATTCTCGGTCTTGAGAAAACTGTGCAATGCATCAAAGCTCTCGACGATAACCCGCTTTTGTCGCCTGGAGAACTCGGCGTGACTCCAAGAATATTTGATATTTTATCTAAGCTACTTCGCTTGAAGAAGGAATTGTTCGGTCTTTAATTCTAAAATTTAACATGTTTTTCACTCACAAAATCTATATTTTCATTTTTTGGTTGTTTTTGTGAAAGTTTGTAGTATAACAAGATAGTTTCACTTTTCCAAATAAATTTTGGGCAAAATGGTCGACTTTGTGAAATAATTAATTGATATATATGCATCAGGCGCAAAAATCCTTCTGTTATGTCAACAATCTTAAAGATCTTTATATCAGCATCATATCTGGCAGGATGAATGGTGATATAAAAGGAGTTTTAATCTACAATAAGATTCTATCCAGCAAGCAAGGATAGTTTTATTACAACTATGTCTCGCATAAAGAGTCTCCATACATTTAGATCAAATATATTTCTCCTTTTATCCATAATCTAAACATTCTTTGATGTTAATAAAGCTTTGATTAATGCTTCATTTTATGATCATCATGTTAATTTAATGATTATTAATGTGAAAAAAGAATATTTTATGAATAATTATTTGTCATTTTATGGATGAACAAGATTATAAATTATCAGAAGTAAAAAGACAAATCAAATCAATTGAAGGGAAGCAAGTAAATGTTCAGCAGCAAGATATTGTTGATGCTTTCGAAGCATTTTTGGAAGGAGAAGAGTTTTTAGATAAATTTTTAAAATTACAATTGAATGGAAGCCCGGAAGAAGTGATGCTGATGAAATATTTCTTTAAGGTAGCGAATATTTCCATTTTTGACCAATTAGACCAATATTCAGATTTTAAAAAAGTATATGAAGTCTCAGAAATAACTTTGAAGCTTGTTTCAATAGCAAAATATGCTGATATGGTCCTTAAGAAACGTTTCATGAATAATTTCTTTATAAAAAGATTTGATAAAATTATTACAATAAATATACTTAAAATATTTGATGTAATCATACAACATGATGATTTAGAGTTCATAGAAAACATCTACAATAACAGTTACCATTTCCAGCTGATTTATATTTTTCCATTATTTTCAGATCAAGAAATACAGAACAACATTCTTATTATACTCAATAATTATTTCATCATACTTAAGGAAAAGAAAATTGTACGTACAGAATGTTACGAATTCCAAAAAATAATTGAATTATCGAATATCGTGATTGAATCAAGCAATTCAGATATATTGCATACATATATGAAACTAATATCAAATATATTCTGTGTTTTCGATGAAATCAAGTTCAACCAGCAAGAAATTAATTTAATGTTTCAATTATTCAGCGAATGTCGAGAAAAAGACTTCGAAGCAGAGATTTTCGATTGCATGTCATATTTCTTGACGCATTTAGAAAATATAATTTTTATTCCAAAAATCACGGATTTCTTGAATGTCCACAGCATAGAAGACATTTTAAGCAGAGGAGAAGAGTTCCAACTGAGCACAATAAACATAATCTTCAAATACACATATAATGTTTTCATGCGTCAAGCAGAAGAAATCGAATTTGAATACGTGAAAGAACTTCTTGTTTTTCTCTCTGGCGTTTTCCATATGTTAAAGATCAAGTCTAAACTGAAAGCTGTCAAACTCACCGATGAACTTTTGTCGTACAAAAGATTCGACATCATCGCTTTGTTATATGAAAGTGGTCTTTTTGCAAATCTAGTTGATACTATGGACATAGAAAGCACAAAGGCTTTGAATCACATTATTAATATTTTGGACACATTATTTTTCGTGTGCAGAAGGGATGAACAGTTTGATTTCCTTCATGTCTTTCTCGAAAACATTGACATAGAAACTCCTATCAATCAAATTAAAGATGAATCAGATGACAAACTTATTTGTGTGAAACTAGAAAACTTGCTACATGAATTTTATTCATTTTTAGGAGTAGAAGCAGAATAATTTACGCGATAGCATTTTCATTTTCTATATCCCACACAATAAATGAAAAATACAGAAAAGTTCTTAAATGAGCATAACTGAAAATGACAAAATATAATCTTCTGAAAAAGATGTCTACAGTGATATATAGATGTTGTAATGTCCTTAAAGCAGTAGTATCAATAGTTGATGCTGGATATGCTGGTAACTATTTCGAAATTGGAAAATCATGTTTAATAATATGTTTATCACAAAAAAATGATGTTATTCATGATTTAAACAATGTTTTGTAAAATCGAATAATTTGGAGATAAAATCTGATTTAAAACCCATCTGATTACTTTGTAAATTAATTAAATTCACCATGAGCTTTCAACATTTTTACGATTTCATGATAACTTTCTCTTGCAGCCAAAATCAAAGCTGTATTGTTGTTATTGTCTTTTGCTTTTACATCTATTCCAGGAAATAATAATAAAAAATATGGTGTTATCAAAAGCTATTTCATATAAATATTTTACTCAGCGTTGCCCCATTGTGAAACGAAATCGGCGAGATCTAAATCAGACATATTCTTGATCCAGTCGATGTAGTCATCAGTGCAGCAGAGAGGCGTCTCGAAGTGGGCTCTGAAGACGCATCTGTCTGTCTCCTCCATATCGAGGAATTTGTGTGTTGGTCCGCAGTAAAGGTAAACCTCTGTCCTTCTTGGGTCACCCTCCCAGCACATGTTGCCGCCCTCGTAGAGCATTGTCCTGCCTGTTTCGTTGAAGCGCCTGAACTCGCCGTAAGCGGTGCCGTACCAGGCAGCGCCGGTTGTTCTCTGCATCAACGCGCCGAACATCGTGATCTTGTAGTCGTTGTTGTCCTTGGAGAGCTCGAAAGAGGCCTGTGAGAGTGGCCACCAGACGTTGTCCTTGCCCATGTTGTGCTTGAACTTGTCTTCAAGATGCATAATTTGGATTCTTGTGTCGGACTCGTGATTTCTAAGTGCTTCGATTTCGTGCTCAACGGCCATGTATTCCTGGTATGACTTTGGCTGGTCTCCACCGAAAACTTTAGATCCGATTTCTTTAACACGCTCCTTAGCCTTATCGAGGAATGAAATCTGCTCCTTGGCATTGTTCTGTAAGCGCTCCTTCTCGGCCTTTCTCATCTTCTTCCACTTCTCTTGGCGATGGCGAATACGAGAATCTTCGTGATCATGGCCGTGGTGGTCATTACGCATATCATTGCGACGTACTGGCTTTGGACGTGGTGTAGCGTGGAAAATCAGCTCCTCAATTCCTTCATCGACCTCCCAATCAATGTTATCAAGTGCCTCGTTGAATGGATTGTGGATGCCATCTGGATCTGGGATCTCCTCTTCGACGTGAACCTTCTTGGATGGCTTGTTAATGTAATCGTGCTTCCTGCGTTCTTTTTCTGCATGCATTTCTGGCGTAATACCTTGTGCAGCACGCTTCTCCCACTTCCAGATCTGCTTCTTCTCGCGGCGCTTGCGGTCAAGAACGTCTAATTCGTGCTGGAATTTCTTCATCTCATCACGAAGTTCGAGTAATTCACGTTGTGCCTGTGGAAATGTAATTTCTGTCTCCTTGAGACTTTCTTTCTTGCGGCGGATGCCTGCTCTGATCTTTGTGTAAATAGATTCTCTTGATTCTTTAGCTTTTTCGACCATAGCAGCGCAAACATTCGGGCATTGTGCTTGTGGGTTATCGAATTCATCAGAACCATCGCAGCAATCGCAAATGCCATCACCTACCTTGTGAGATGGAATCAATTTTGGCTTTCCACCCTCATTGTGGCAGTAAAAGTGGCCATTTAAGCATGCTGACGTGCCAGGTTCATCAGAATTGTCCGGACAATCGCACTTTCCGTCGTTTAATGATGCAAGTGGAATTGTAAGTGACTGATCTAAGCATGTGAAGCTATTATTTGCCTGATTCACGGCCAGTCTGTACTGTTCTGACAGTTTTGGATCAATGCCGAATGGATCACAGCGAATTAAATATAAGAAAGCAAAAATCATTTTTGAAAAAAAAAATGATATCGTCGTGACCGAATTTCATATTTTAGTGGAATTATTCATATTTTTCTTGAGTGCATTCTATAACACATATGAAAATTATATTTTCATCGAATTTTTTGATGCATTCATCTGACAAGTTTACTTGATTACATGTCAAATTATTTTTACATGTCAGATTTCATTTTTTGTTCGAAAAACTAATACAACAATAGACTATTAAATATTCTAATACATATAAATAGCATCTAATAAACACCATCTACAAATTTCAATAGTTAAATTCACTTTCTTCATATATCAGTTTATTCTAGATATTCATGGGCTTATACGTCATTTACAAAACAAAAACTATTTTACTTGTCAGATTTCATTTATCAATTATCTAAAAAGTCAGGATTTGTAATATAATAATAAACTATTAAATCATCTAATAAATATAAATAGTTTCCAATATGGAACATCTACAAATATCAATAACTTATATCTTTATTTTCGTATCTATATGTTGTCATTGCTTCTATCTCTTCAAAATAATTTACATGGCAAATATTTTTAGAAGGCAGATTTCAAAAATGATTATTCAGCAATAGATTATTAAGTCTTTTAATAGATATAAATAGCATCCAATAAACATCATCTACAGTTATCAATTTTTTAAATCACTCACAGCTCCTGGAATAGATCTCAATGCGAAAAACGCTTACAATAATATGGCTTTGATTATTGCTTCAAAAAAAAAGTTCATCACAAAATTGTCGAACTCCTTCTTTCAATGCCTGGAATAGATATCAACGCTAAAAACGACAACAATTTAACAGCTTTAATGATGGCATCAAAAAAATGTCATCATGAAGTTGTCAAGCTCCTTGACGCAGTTCTGGAATAAATGCCAAATACAAATATTAGATGTATACTTTTTAACAATAACTATAGATTAAATAATTGCATATTGATTCTGTGCGAGATTAAACAGAACATAGCATTATGGACTTCTTATATAATGCCTAATATATACTATACAGAACACTCGGAGTTTGTAAAGCGTCAAAAATGAAAATAATTTGACAAGTAAATCTTGTTGTAAACAAAAATTATTTTGAAGCAACGCAATTTAATGTCCAATATTGATATATCCTATATCAGCATAAGATTTTCTTTTGGAAAACAACTTTAAAAATAGGCAATAATGATCATATTTTGAATAAATTTCGTCTTCGTAGTTATGTCAGCAAGATCGCGTGGACGCAATGCCTGTCGCAGCCTTATTTTAGATTAGATGTTAATTGTGGCTAATTATGATTTTATGACACTTGACCACAAATAAAATATAAATCAGCAAAAATAAAAATTGCTAAGGTAGATAAATCAAGGTATTTATATAAATTTCTTGCCATAAACTTGGCTTAAGAAACAAATATCTGTCGCGCGACAAATGATTTTGTATTTAAAATAAGGATTTAGCAGAACTTGAAGAACTGCTCCATGACTTTAACGAACTCCGAAAGGTGAACGAAACCATCCTTTTCGCCATTCATTAATGAGAAAATTTGATTTAATTCTGTGTCGTCTAATTCTCTTCCATTTAAGTCTTTGATGCAATCCTTAAGCTGCTGGCGATCGAGTTTGCCATTCTTGTCGGTATCATACTGATTGAAGACCTCTGTGATAGCTTTCTGATTGCGTGTTTCCATCCTTTAGTGAAGCAGAAACGTGACATCCACTTTTGATCGAATTCCGAATATCGTGCATTTAAACACGAAATCGGCTTTATTATCTATAGATATATGTGATTTTATCATTAAAATAAAAAATTGTTTAAGTTGGTTTCTCAAATTTGTGAAATTGTATAGCTTTAGATATGTATGAATAAAGCAATAAACTGCGATATTGAAGATTTTGTCAATTGATTTATTCAAAATAAGACCGTAGGATCGTTTTTGCAAAATTTGGTCTCTGTATAAAGCTGTATATATGTAGATGAAATATTTTTCGCAGTGAAATCAATAATTATTTTTGTTACACTGATATCTATTCATCACGATTAGAAACAACCATTCATCACACTATAATTATGATATTGCTATCAATGTAACATGATATACAGAAAATGAAGTCATTAATCACTGAATTCAAAAAATATATCTTATTGATAAATTTCTCTTTACATAATTCAAAACCATATACGCCATTCCATTAATTAGATGATATTGAACTTGTCTGTGCGATTAATGCCAGATTTACGAGATATTGTCTTATTCTGTTATTGCAAAAAACGATATCACAGTCTAGGATACTGTTCATTATAGGTAGGCTGCAATGAATTAACAACTTAGCTTTTCTTTTTCGAAATATTTATATTAAAAATATTTGAATAAAAGGATCCAGACATCAAAAATGGATACATATAAGATTTTTCAGTAATACAGTATATATATAGAAAGAAAAATAGTAATATTTTGGATTGATGAAATATGATATCGTAGTTGTTTGCATTTAAGAAATATATTTATATTGTCCATTAGTTCGTTTAGAAATCGAACATGTCGCCAAGGTCAAGTGGAGCAGCAGCCTCCTCTTCCTTCTTCTCCTCCTCCTTTGGAGCTTCCTCAGCAGCGGCAGCACCACTAGCAGCTGGAGCAGCGGCAGCAGCAGCACCAGCAGCGCCGTTCTTGACGAGCTCTGTAACATCGTGGTCCTTGAAGAAAT